>CABHPQ010149031.1:0-14210 GCA_902168405.1 Peromyscus aztecus | reverse complement strand
TTCCTTCCTTCCTTCCTTCCTTCCTTCCTTCCTTCCTTCCTTCCTTCCTTCTTTCCTTTCTCCCTCCCTCCCTTCTTTCCATGTTTTTGTTCTACTTATGGGTGCTCAATTGATTGTTATATGAGATTCAACATTGAGGAGCACATTTATTTTGGTCAGCTATGTTAATCTTATCCAGAGACCCCCCTTACAGACACAGCCAGAATTTTTGGTCAAATCAGTGGACGCTTCGTGGTCTAATTAAGTTGAGACATAAAATTCAGCATCATATATGATAAATGCACGTCTTTGAAGTTTTAAAAAATTATGTATGTATATTGGGGGGGGTGTCGTGTGCACGTGTGTGAAAGTTTTTTTAAAAATTGTCTGTATATGTCCAGGGTAGGTGATGGTGGTGGTGCCGCTGCTGTGTGTGTGTGTGTGTGTGTGTGTGTGTGTGTGTGTGTGTATGGGTGTCCAGAGCGTTCCAGGAGAGGGTGTAAAATCCCTTGGAACTGGAGATTATTATAGTTGTGAGCTGCCAGTGTGGGTGCTGGGAACTGAGCTCAGGTCCTCTGGAAGAGCAGTACACGCTGTTAACTGCTAAGCCACCTCCACAGCCCTAATGGTTTGGTTTGGTTTTGTTTTAGACACGGTTTAATGAATCTCAGGCTAGTCCTGAGCTTGTTATATAGCTAAGGCTGACCTTGAACTACTGTTCTTCCTGTCTCCATCTGCTAAGCTATGGAACTGCAGTATGCATCACCAAGTCCAGTTGATATTACAAACAAACAAACAAAAAAAAAAAAAAAGCATGTTTAACTTTATAAAGAAACTGTAGGAGCTGGAGAGATGGCTCCCCAGAACCCACATGGTGGCTAATAACCTTCTGTAATTTCATTTTCAAAGGATCTGACTCCCTCTTTGGCTGCTGAGAGAACCAGCTCTCAGCAGATCACAGAATCTGGAGAGGCGGTATGGCGCTGGCGAAACTGCACACAGGAGACTTTATCTGAGGGGTCGAAACTTAATTCTTACCAAGTTGCAATAAGACTAAGAACCTCCCCCTGTATTGAGGCTGGGCAAGGCAACCCATTATGAGGAATAGGGTCCCAAAAGCCAGTAAAAGAGTCTGAGACAGTCTGCCCTTTCTGAATAGAAATGGAGGAGGAGTGAGGGGGGGGAGGGGGCAGGAGGGAGGTGGAGGGGACCTGGGAGGAGAGGAAGGAGCGGAAACTGCGGCTGGGATGTAAAATAAATCAATATATAAATTTGTTTTTTTAAAGCTTAATTCACCAGGTGGTGGTGGCGCACGCCTTTAATCCCAGCACTCAGGAGGCAGAGCCAGGCGGATCTCTGTGAGTTCGAGATCAGCCTGGTCTACAGAGCAAGCTCCAGGACAGGCCCCAAAGCTACACAAAGAAACCCTGTCTCAAAAACAAAACAAAACAAACAAACCCTTAATTCTTCATTTTATTGTTCTTTCTGCCCCTACTGCGTTCTTTCTGTCCTGTTTCACCCTGATGCTTTCCTCCTTCTTCCCGGTTATAATCCTCATATATTTCTTATTTTTTTTTTATCCTTTTTATACCTCCTAAGACAAAAATTTCTATGAAAGGAAAGATTACTCACAACCACAAGTTCCATATTTTCCAAAAACAAATTAAAATCTTTACACAGGAAGAAATCACATTATGATCACAAGTTACATGTTTTTCTTAGAAGCCCACAAGTAGTTGAACATTTTTCTTTGTATTAATTTTCCCACCATAACATCTTCACCTCAAAGCAATGATTCTTTTATAATTGATTAACAAAGTTTTAGCAAGCCGAGTATGTTTCAGCCAGTTCCTTTGTACCGGCAGGCAGCTGTTTGTGGTTACAAAGAAAGGATCAATCATTTTATTCTTTATCTCAAAAGGTAACTTTGCAAAAGATTTTTTAAAAGTAATTTATTTAACTTTATTTTATGTGCATCGGTGTGAAGATGTCAGATCCCCTGGAATTAAAGCCACAGATAGCTGTGAGCTGCCATGTGGGTTCTGGGAATTGAACCTGGGTCCTGCAGAGCCCTCTCTCCATTCCCACAAAAGATCTTAAAAGAGCCACAGATCTAAACAATCAGTCATTTCTACTTTAATTCCTCAGAGTGCAGACCCACTCATCAACATTTTTTTTTTATTAAATCATACCAGGAAGCCAAGGGCAGAAATGGGTAAAGAAATTAATCATCACCATTGGCCACCAACCCATCTTTTCTAAGAAGGGCCCTGTCAGCTAGTAAGACCCAGGCTGCCTTTGTGTGCCTTTCCAAACTTTAAATTGTTCCTCCAAATTTTTGACATCAAAGCCTTTAACAAAAACATCTTAACCTAACTTTGCTAACAATCTACATCTCTAAGTTCTTTCTAAGAGTGGTGGTTGAATCATTGATCTGCTCCAGCAGCAATGCCTGGAAAAGTCGATCTCTATTATTGTAAGTACCAGTGACATTGCCCATTGAGGGGCTGGAAACCTCCTGAGAGTTTTCATAGGTTATGAGGGACATGGTGACCTCGAGGACGATAAACAGAGCCATGCTCAATAACAGCATGAGGTCCTCAGGACACATAGTCCCAGGGCTCTGCCTCTCCAGGGCACACCCACTATGGTTTGGCTGAACGGTGAGCTGTTTCCCATGAGTTTCAAAGCTGCTTGCTGTTTCTCTCTCATGGCCCCCTGACACTCTTCTGGCCTCTGAGGACACTGTGTACATGTGGTGCATAGACACACATTCAGGCAAAAATCACCTATACACATAAAATAAATAATAAAGTCACAAAAGAAAAAAGGAAAAAAGAAATCAAGTTTTTTCCAAAGCGACCATACCTCTGTGTTTTGCAAACAGCAGTAGGAGTTCCTGATGTTCTGTGTCCCTCACTGGCATTTGCTCCCATTGAGGTGCAGGATCCCATGAGTGCCTGATGGCTGAACATGGTGGGAAACACTTCTCTACATAGCCCTGTGATCAGGGGAGCCTCGAGTCCTCTTATCAAAGCAGTCTTTCAAATTAGTTAAAGGTATTATACTCTTGAGCCTGCTGTAGGTAGGATCTAGCAAATTCCCTTAGAGTCTCTGTCTCTGTTTCTCTTTGTCTCTGTCTATGTCTCTGTCTCTCCCTCATTCTCTCAACATCAGACCTACATTTTTGTCTTTTGTTTTATGGAGAGAGCATTGCATTGTAACCCAGCCTGGACAGGACCTCATTGTGTAACCCAGGCTGGCCTTAAATACATGGTGATTCTCTTATTAGGCATCACCGGTGCTAGAATTACAGGCAGGCACCACCATGCCCCACTATTTGGCTTCTTTATAATATCCCTAAACCCTTCTTCAATGAAGCATGTCTTTCTTGGCTTCACCTTTATGCTTTTTCCAGCCAAACTGCAAATTATCAAATCTTTGTCTATATGCTTTTGCTCCTGATACTCACTGTAAACTTGGCTGTAAGCAGCCAACAATATCCATGCCATAGACCAAATCAGAGGGCTGCCTTGAAATTCCCTCCATCTATGAGTGAGTACATACTGTGTTTGTACTCTGGGTCTGGGTTACCTCAGAGTACAGAATATCAGGGTGATATTTTTAATTCCGTCTATTTGCCTACAAATCTCATGATGACATTGTTTTTTACCACCTCATAATACTCCATTGTGTAAATGTACCACATTTTCTTTATCCATTCTTTGGTTAGGGGGCATCTAGGTTGTTTCCAGGTTCTGGCTATTTTGAATAATGCTGTTATGAACATTGTTGAGCAAGTGTCCTTGTGGTATGATTGAGCATCCTTTGGGTATGTGACCAAGAGTGGTATTGCTGGGTCTTGACATAGGTTGATTCCCAATTTTCTGCGATACCGCCATACTGATTTCCAGAGTGGCTGTACAAGATTGCATTCCCACCAGCAGTGGAGGAGTGTTCCCCTTTCTCCACATCCTCTTCAACATAAGCTGTCATAGGTGTTTTGATCTTAGCCATTCTGACAGGTGTCAGATGGTATCTCAGAGTCATTTTGATTTGCATTTCCCTGATGGCTAAGGATGAATATTAGATGCAAAGCAAAAAATAACCAGGCTATAATCCACAGCCCCAGAGAAGTTAGGTGAAGAGGAGGACCCTAAGAGGGACACACAAGGATCACCCCAGGAAGGGGAAAGGGTTAAGATCTCCTGGGTAAACTGGGAGGGGGGAATAGAGGGGAGGGGATGGGAGGTGGGAATAAGAGGGTTCAAGATGGCTGAGTTGGGTGAGGGATGGAGAGGGAGAGCAATGAAAGAGATATCTTGACAGAGTGAACCATTAAGGGGTTAAGGAGAAATCTGGAGCTAGGGAAATCCCCAGAAACTCACAAGGATGTCCCTAGCTAAGACTCACAGCAATGGTGGGGAGGGTGCTTGAACTAGCCTTCCCCTGTGCTCAGTTTGGTGTCTACCCTAATTGTCATCATAGAACCTATGTCCAGTGACTGATGGAGGCAGATACAGAGACCCACAGCCAAGCACTTGGCCAAACTCCTAAGTTCAGTTGAAGAGAGGGAGGAGGAATTATAAGAGCAAAGGGGGTCAGGATCATGATGGGCAAAACCATAGCAATAGCTGACCCAAGCTAGTGGGAGCTCATGGACTCTGAACTGACAGCTGGGGAGCCTGTATGGGTCTTGGTCCTGCCCCAACTTGGTATGCCTGTGTTGACTACCCAAGGGAGGCCTTACCTACTATGAGGAGGGGATGAGAGTGGGATAGGGAGGAGCTGGAGGGAGCGGGAGAAGGGGAGGGAGGGGAAACAGGGGTTGATATGTAAAATGAAAAGAAAAAATTTAAATTAAAAAAATTTCTCCATCATTTTTTAAGTATGTGTATGTGTCTGGGTGTGTACACACAAGTGCAAGGGTCTATGCAAGCCAGAGGGCATCAACCCCCCCCCCATATTAGTTACTTTTTTGTTGCTGTAATAAAACATTGTGACCAAGGTGACTTCTAAAAGAAAGCCTTTAATTGGGCTTATGTTTCCTAGAGGATGAGAATCCATGATGGCAGAGTGAAGGCATGTCAGCAGCAGCAGCTGAGAGCCCACATCTCAAATCAAAAGTGAGAGACAGAGAGCACACTGAGGACGGTGGGAAGCTTTTGAAACCTCAAAGCTGCACCTTCTCCAACAAGGCCACACCTCCTAATCCTTCCCAAACAGTTCTACCAACTGTAGCCAAAGTATTCAAACATATGAGTCTCTGGGGGCTGTGTTAGTTAGGGTTTCTATTGTTGAGATAAAAGACCATGAGCAAAAGTACCATGGGGAGGAAAGGATTTATTTTTAGACAAGTTCTTTGCCACCATGTGGCAGGAATAGCCCCTAGTCAATTCTCAATAGAATCTTCATTCTCATCTGAAACTATGTGAGCACTATCATTGCTGTCTGCCTTTCTGTTGGCATTCTGGTCTTCTGGACTCCACCAGAATTGACCACTAAGCTCTGCTTACATCATTCTAGACCAGTGGTTCTCAACCTTCCTAATGCTGCGACCCTTTAATACAGTTCCTTGTGTTATGGTGACCTCAACCATAAAATTATTTTCATTGCTACTTCATAACTGTAATTATGAATCATAATGTAAATATCTGATATGCAGGATATCTGATATGTGACCCCCCAAAGGGGTCTTGACCCACAGGTTGAGGACTGCTGTTCTAGAACTTCTCTAATCCAAATCTCCAAATTTCTCTCTCACATCAGTTCCAAAGGCTTCCGAAAACTTGGCTTTGTAGGACATGCCTATAATCCTAAGACTGGTAGCCACTGTTCCAGCTGCAGCATCTTCTTCCTCCTCCTCCTCTTCCTCCACATGTTTCTCTATGTGGATGTACTTGTAAATGCAAACATGTGCATGCCCCAGTGTGTCCGTGGGGGTCAGAGGACAACTCCTGGGAGGGTCTGTTCTTGCCTCTCACCTTGTTGAGCAGGGCAGGGTCTCTCCTGTGTCTGTGCTGTACAAAATACTCCAGGCTAGCTGGCTCTCAAGCCTCCAGGGCAATTCTCCAGTCTCTGCCTTGCATCTCACCACAGAAGTGCTGGAATGACGGATGGAATCTAGGTTTTTATGTGGGTTCTGGGGATCAAATTCAGACGTGTACAGAAAGTGATTTTACCGACCGAGCCATCTTCCTGCCCAACCCACCAGTGGCTTCTAAAACACACAGTGAGGCTTAGTTACAGTAATGATCCCACTTCCTGTACCAGTTTTCTATGTTAGACTTTTAAAAAATTATGTTTCCTGGGGCTGGAGTAACAGTACTGGCTGCTCTTCTAGAGGGCTCCGGTTCAATTCCCAGCACCCACATGATGCCTCACAACCATCTGTTGCTCCGGTTCCAGGGGATCCAAGACCCTCTTCTGGCCTCTGCAGGCACCGGGTTTGTGAGTGGTGCAGATACATATGCAGGTAAAACACTTAGACACAGAGTACCTTTTTAAATTTAAGATAGTTTATTTACGCTTTGACAGTTTTACACATTTATACAATGTATCTCGATCATGTCCACCTGTGTTAGACATCTGTTACTGTTTGTTCTAGACAGGGTTTCTCTGTGTAGCTCTGGCTGTCCTGGAGCTCCCTCTGTAGACCATGCTGGCCTGGAACTCACAGAGATCGGCCTGCCTCTGCCTCCTGAGAGCTGAGATTAATGGCGTGGGCCACCACCACCTGGCTACATGTTTTCTTAGTGTGACAAATATCCAAGATAAACAATTTAAACAAGGCTAGAATGGCCCCATCTGCACACTGGAGAGGCAGAAAATACTAAATAATTGTTCAGCCAAGAAGCTGGAAGCCTCAGGACCAGGAGAACCAATGATTCATCTCCGCTCTGAGTCTGGATGCCCGGGAACTCCTGGAGACTTATTAGTGTGAGTCCCCACAGCTGAGTGAGGAAGCTGGAGGCTGATGACCACAGGCAACAGCAGCAGTCACATTGGCTCTGTTTCCAGTTCCTGCCAGCTGGGCCCTTTTCCTAACCCCCCAGTCACTAAGAACTGAGGAGACAATGAAGAACAAGACAGCTGAACAGGGAGGAACATTTCATTCTTGGCCAAAAGTAGAAGCAGGAAATAAACTCGCAAATCAATTTCTCAACCATTAGGAAGGTGATAGCCCAGTGGTGGTGGGGCACATACCTTTAATCCCAGCACTCGGGAGGCAGAGACAAGAAGATCTCTGTGAGTTCAAGGCCAGCCTGGTCTACAGAGTGAGTTCCAGGACAGCCAGAGCTACACAGAAAAACCATGTCTTGGGGAAACACACACACACACACACACACACACACACACACACACAAAGGTGACAGAAAAAAGATAGGAAAGTTGAGGGGGTTGGTTAGTTTGGGGGCATATTTCTAGGAACAACCAGACATTTACCGAAACGTGCTCTTAACCCCTGAGCCATCTCTCCAGTCCCTGTGTGCCACTGTGCCTTTGTTGTTGTTGTTGTTAAAGCATACTAGGCAAGTGCTCTGTTGAGCTATATCCCCAACTCTCATTTTACTATTTTTAAATTATTTATTTGTTTCTATGTGCATTGGTGTTTTATTTTGCCTGTGGAAGGGTGTTGGGTCTCCTGGAACCGCAGTTATGGACAGTTGTGAGCCGCCATGTGGGTGCTGGGAATTGAACCTGGGTCCTCTGGAAGAGTAGCCAGTGAGTGCTCTTAACCGCTGGGCTATCTCTCCAGTCCCCTCTTTTTACTACTTTAGACTTAGGACAGGATCTCCCCAGTTTGCCCAGGCAGGTCTTCAGCTTTGCATCTTCCTGTCTCAGTCTGGGGTTGCAGGCCTGAGTCACCAGGCCAGGGCTTTGCTTTGGTTTTAGTTTTCTCCTAGTTTTTTTTTTTTTTCTTGTGTGTGTGTGTGTATGTGTGTACAGGTGTTTGTTTGAGACAAAGTCTCACTGCATCGCACTGACTAGCTTACAACTCTCTATGTAGACCAGCTTGTCCTCAAATTTATAGCACATGCCTTTAATCCCGGCACTCAGAAAGAGATCAACCAGGTCTACAAAGTGAATTAGTTCCAGAACAGCCAGGCCTGTTACACAAAGAAACCCTGTCTTGAAAAAAAATCTTCATCTCTTCTTCCCAAATGCCAGATAGATGCTTTGATAACTAATTTGAGATTTTATACTGTATTCTAAATATTTATTTCGGTTTTCACAAAATTGAATGTTTTCATCTCAACTTTCATTAGCAAAGTCTCTTTCTCTCTCCCTCCTTCTCTTCTCTTCATCTCTCCCCCCAAAACACTGTAGTCCAAGCTGGCCTGGGACTTACTGTGTAGTCCAGGCTGGCTTCTAACTCTCCAACTCTCCTCCTGCTTCATATTCTTGGCATTGGATAACAAGCCTTACCTTCAAAATACTTTCTAACTTCATTTATTGTATGGTTTAACTGCTATTCAGAAACACATTCCTAGGGCCAGAGAGACGGTTCAGCAGGTAAAGCGCTGGACAGAAAATCCCTGCAGCAGAAGTCGATCCCGAGAACTCGTGTACTGGTGGAAGGAAGAATTGGCTCCTCTCTGTGTGGCTGTGCTCTGACACCCATACCTACACTGCGGCTCACGCACGTTTCCAGACATGCAATAACAATAATGCATAAAAATGAAACAGACGCCGTTGGTTAGCTTCCAGATCTTTGGATTTCCATTCCAGATGTTTTTCCTGTATACCCCCAGGCTGGCCTTGAGCTCACAGAGATCCACCTGCCTCTGCTGCCCAAGTGCTGGGATTAAAGACATGCACCACAGCTCCCTGATTTGTTAAGTTGTGTTTCGTGGCCTAGAATGTGAAATGCTGGGGTGAAAGATCCATGTGGAGTTGAAGTATGCTTCCTACCACTGTTGGTGGACAGAAGCGGCCAGAAAGGGGCTAAGGATGAAGCTCTTTTGTGGAGCATTTGCCTGGTGTGTACCAAACCCTGGGTTTGGTTCCCAGCTCTCCATAAAAACTGGCACAATGGCACACACTTACAATCCCAGTACTCCAAGGCAAGGATCATGGTTATCCTTGGCTACATAGCAAGTTCAAAACCACCTTGGGCTATGTAAGATCCTATGTCAAAAAAAATTTTTTTAAGTGGTTGTAAAGCTGAATATTGAAGCATATGCCTGTAAGTTCAGCAACAGAGAGACTGAGGCAGGACAACCTTGAACCTGAGGCCAGTATGAGCTACATACATAATGAAATCCTGTTTCAAAGAGCAGCAAGCTACACCTATCCCCAAACTTGTGTGTTTAAATCTATGTCTTCTTTCTATTCCATACATTTTGACTTTAGATGTTTGAGACTGTATTTAAAAATCTTGTATGCTAGCCAAGAGTGGGGCACAGGCAGATGGAGCCCTGAGTTCAAGGTCGAGGCCAGCCTGGTCTACCAGAGTGAGTTCCAGGACAACATGAAGAAACCCCGTCTTGAAAAAACAAACAAAAAATCACATATGCTAAACTGGGTATGGTGGCACACACCAGACCTGTAATCCCAGCTCTTGGGAGGTGGAAGCAGAAAGATCATGAGTTCAAGGCTATCTTCAGTTGTATATGGAGTTCTAGGCCAGCTATGAGACCCTGTACAGGCTGGTTTTGTGTGTCAGCTAGAGTCATCAGCTGAGGAAACGCCTCCATGAGATCCAGCTGTGAGGCATTTTCTCAACTAGTGATCAATGGAGGAGGACCCAGCCCATGGTGGGTGGGGCCATCCTGGGCTGGTGGTCCTGGGTTCTATAAGAAAGCAGGCTGAGCAAGCCATGGGAAGCAAGCCAGTAAGCAGCACTCCTCCATGGCCTCTGCATCAGCTGCTGCCTCCAGGATCTTGCCCTGCTTGAGTTCCTGTCCTGACTTCCTTCAGTGACGAACAGCAATGCTGAATTGTAAACCCTTTCCTCCCCAACTTGCTTTTTTAAAAAATTATTTATTTAGATTTATTTTATGTATGTTGGTGTAAAGGTGTCAGATCCCTGGAGTTGCAGACAGTTGTGAGCTGCCATGTGGGTGCTGGGAATTGAACCCAGGTCCTCTGGAAGAGCAGCCAGTGCTCTTAACCACTGAGCCATTTCTCCAGCGCCCCCAACTTGCTTTTTGGTCATGGTGTTTCATCACAGCAATAGAAATCCTAACTAAGACAGACCTTGTCTCTAAATAAATAAATATAAAAAATGTGTATGCTCCATTAACATAGGTACATGTAAATAAACCTGGGGGACTATACTCTAAATTATTGGCTGATCCTCCTGCTTCATGCTCTTATTTTCCATGGGTTTAAATGTTTTGCAACATACAAATAAGCTTTTGGAAGTATTAAAAGTTTTAAGGCAGAGAACAATGGACACACGATCACACGCATGTCCCCCAGTTGGCAAGCCATACTTTGATCCGTTTTGGAAAGCTGCCTGCTGAACCCTCCTCTTGTCTATCTGGCCAGGCTCCTACCCGGCCTCGGCCCCCACCCCCTCCTCTGCGGCTCACCAGCCCTTCCTTCCTCACCTCCTGTCATCTGGCCGTGGGCCCAGAGACCTGGGAATGAAACAACTCTCTGAGGTCACCATGTGGACTGCCAGCCCAGCAGGCTTTCCATGATGTCACTTGACATTGCCGAACAAATGTCACCAATTTTTTATGTTCCGGATGCTTCTCGATGAGTTTTGGTTTTCTGGTTTTGTTTTTTGTTTCATTTTGTTTTTTGGTTGGTTGTATTGTATTTTGAGACAGGATATGATATAACACAGACTGGCCTGAAACTCATTATATAGCAGAGAATGGCCTTGAATATCTGATCCTCCTGCCTCTACCTCCCAAGTGCTGGGATTGTAGGTGTGTGTCACAGGGTCTGTTTTTGTTTGTTTGTTTGTTTGTTTTTTGTTTTGTTTTAAATTCATTTCTTTGTTTTGGTTTTTCAAGACAGGGTTTCTCTGTGTAGCCCTGGCTGTCCTGGAACTCACTCTGTTGACCAGGCTGGCCTCGAACTTAGAGAACCATCTGCCTCTGCCTCCCGAGTGCTGGGATTAAAGTGCACCACCACGGCCCATCCCAGGTCTGGTTTTTATGTGGTACTGAGGATTGAACCCAAGGCTTTGTGTCAGAGAGGAAAATACTTTGTCAACTAGGCCACATCCCTAGTCTCTGGGATATTTTTGTGGTAGTTTTTAGTTTGTGGGTTTTTTTTTGTTTGTTTGTTTTTCGAGACAAGGTCTCTCTGTGTAGTTTTGGTGCCTGTCCTGGACTCGCTCTGTAGACCAGGCTGGCCTCGAACTCATAGAGATCCTCCTGACTCTGCCTCCCGGAGTGCTGGGATTAAATCTGCCCGGCTTTACATGCAGCTTTTAAAGGGAATCTAATCATGTCTCTCCCCATATCAAGACTCTGCAATGAGCCGGGCAGTGGTGGCACACACCTTTAATCCCAGCACTCGGGAGGCAGAGCCAGGCTAATCTCTGAGTTCAAGGCCAGCCTGGTTTACAAATGGAGTTCCAGGACAGTTAGGTCTGTTACACAGAGAAACCCTCTCTCAAAAACAAAACCAACAGAAGACTCTGCAACGAAGGTGTAGTGGTAAATTGCTTGTCTGGTGTAACCAAGGGCCTGGGTTTGATCCCCAAAACATAGAGGAGGCCAAAAGAGTGCGTTGGATCACCCTGAAACTGGAATTATGTGAGCTGCCCTGTGGGTGCTGGGAATTGAACCCAGGTCCTTGGAAGAGGGGGGGTCAGTGTCCCTAACTACTGAGCCATCTCTCCAGAGCCTCTTACCATTCCTGACCTTCCAGTTTCTTCAAACCTGACCTTGCTTTCCACGTCTTATATCAGTTTCTCCAAGAAGGGCTTGCTTCTCCAGTCAAATGTTTTCTGTGCTTTCTACTTCCCTGCCCTTAGCCGACCTCTACCTCTCTACCCACCCTCTGCTCTTGCTGACTGACCATCAAGACAAGGCACTTGTCAATGTCCAGAGTCTCTTCTTTGCGAAGTCTCCCATTTATGACCTCATGTACTTAAAGGATGTCTCAGTCCATAACCAAGACAAATAGTCACTGTGATGAAACTCTTGGCAGAGGGTACTGGAAGGAGGAAGTATTTATTTTGCTAAGCCTTTCACAGGGTCTCATCCGTGGCTGCTCGGACCCATGCCCTAAGGTAGAACATCATGGTGATAGGATTGTGTGGCCAAGGAGCTTATTCACGACAGACAGAAAACAGAGAGCAGGGGAGTGACCCAGGGGACCCAGCACAACCTTAGAAGCGAAGCCCTCCTTCTCCCAGCAGACCTACTTCCTCCATCTGGGGGTCACCTCCCCAAGTTTTCATGGCTTTTCAAGATAGTACCACCAAGTGTTCAAAACATAAGTCTATATTAGACTAAAGAATTTAGTGAGGCTAGGTCTCAAAATGACATTGTTGATGGTGGTGATGATGATGACGGACCATGGCAAAGGCTGTCACTGGTTTGGTGGTGCGCACCTGTAACTCCAGCTTTCAGGAGGCAGAGGCAGAACTGTCACAAGCTTGAGGCTAGCCTAGGCTACACAGCAAGTTCCGGTCAGGGCTACATTGGGAGACACTGTTTCAAAGAGAGAAGAGGGGCTGAAGATCCCCTGGCTGGTCTGGGACACATAGCAAGACTGTGGTGTGGGGGCCGGACAGAACATCTGTCAACTGGATGCTGACATAGCAACAGGTCTGATTCTCGAGTTGAGCAGAGTGAGAACCGACAGGCTAGACCAAGTGATAACGAGCCTATAATCCCAGTGCTTGGGAGACCAGAACAAGAGGAGCGCTGTGATTTTTAAGGCCAGCCTGGGCTACCTAGGGACTTCCAGACCAGTCTGGGGGTACAGAGCGAGACCCTGTCTCAAGCAAACAACCAGAAGCCAGGCTTGGGGTGTAGTTGAGTGGCAGAGCACACTGGAGCCCCCTGGTTAGATCCCCAGCACTGCCTAGAAGAACAAAACCACAGAGAGACATTAGGAGGAATTTGTGTCTGCTTACTTCCTGCACTCAGCTAGCGACTCCAGGCCCATTGTGTCACTGCGACCCTCCACGACTCCAGCTCCGTGAGGTGAGGCTCATTACCTCTCCTTTGCAGATGCATTAGCCGAGCTTCAGAGAGAGGCTGCGTGTTCCAGCTCCCGTTGAGTTGCCAGGCGCAGGACATGATTGCACCAATCTGATCTGGTGGCTGTGTCCTCATTATGCCTTGACAACCTGCCTAGTGGTCCACTTGACTGATGTGGGATAATTCTCTGTAATTTACTAACTGCTGTTTCTGAGTCTTAGGTCTCTTTCAGCTTCTTTGCTCCCATAGCAGCTCTGTAAAGTAGCTGTATGCCAAGAGCGCTTTTAAAATTTTATTCTGCCCAATGATTCCCTTTCTAGGTGGTTATTTTGTGCTCACACGTCATTACTATTGAGGTGGTGTTTATGAAAGGCCTGAGAAGATCAGCAGGACTGAGAACCAAGGCTGTGGGCGATGAACAGCTTAGGCATAGAGCACTTGCCTTGTGTGGGTGAGGGCCCAGGCTCTATCCCCCCGCACTGCAAAATAAACCACACAGGAAATTTAAAAACAATTTTTCGTTTGTTTTTGTTTTTTTGAGACAGGGTTTCTCCATGTAGTTTTGGTGGCTGTCCTGGATCTCACTCTGTAGACCAGGCTGGCCTCGAACTCACAGAGATCCACCTGGCTCTGCCTCCTGAGTGCTGGCATTAAAGGCATGCACCATCACTGCCTGGCTTAAAAACAATTTTTGAAGGGGAAAAAGTATATAGGGATGTGAGGGCTGGGGGGATGGTTCAGTGGTCAAGAGCACGTGCTGCTCTCCCAGAAGACACAGGTGTGGTTCCCAGCACTCACATCCAGCTGCTCACAACTGCAATGAGTCTTTTTCTGTCCTGCCAGGAAGCTCCCAAACAATGGCATGGAGACTTACTAATAATGAAAGCCTGGCATGTAGTTTAGGCTTGTTCCTAACTAGTTCTTATAACTTAAATTAACTCATTTATATTAATCTACCATGTAGCATCACTTCTCTCCCATCTTGGACTTTCTGTTTCCTCTCCATGTCCCCTGGAGTCTCCCACATGCTTAGATTCCTCCCAGAGTCCTCTCTCTACCCAGAGGTCCTGCCTATACCTCCTGCCCAGCTATTGGTCATTCAGCTTTTTA
>CABHPQ010149028.1:0-18233 GCA_902168405.1 Peromyscus aztecus | reverse complement strand
AAAAAAAAAAAAAAAAGGAGGCTTACACTTTACCTGTCAGCTCCACATCACAATAAGAAAAGTCCCAGCCTCTGATGTTTCTCCTGGCAACCAACAGTTTGGCATGACAACCTGGTACTAGGTCCTCACTCTGTCTTCAGCACAACCTACTGAGACCCCCAGCACAGGATGCAACTGCATCCTGTCTGTAAAGATGTCAGAGAGGATGTTAACAACCTGACTCTCTTACCCAAGGTGTGGGCAAACCTGGAAAGAGACTGTAGATGTGTTCTAGGACTACCCCAGGTTTGGTACGGGCTGGATTTCAGTCTTTACGCACAACACACAGCCACACAGACGTCCCAGCCCTTATGCCAGAGGTTAAAAATAAGCCAGGTTTTAAGCAAAGTGCCAGAAAAGGCAGCAGGTCAGTCTGACCCCAAAGCACTTCCCTCATGGCCCTCTGCATTGGGGTACCAATCAATGCCAGGCAAGACAAGAAGAGAGGGTATTATGGAGAACAAGGATGGAGAAAGCCCAGTGTCCCTGTCTGTTGTGGATATCGCTTTATATAAATAAAACCACTGATTGGCCTGTAGCCAGACAGGAAGTATAGATGGAACTAACAGAGAGGAGAATTGAGGGACAGGAAGGGAAAGAGGGGGACCGCCTGGAGCCGCCACCAGGACAAGGAAGATGTAAAGTACCGGTAAGCCACGAGCCACTTGGCAAAGTAAAGATTAATAGAAATGGGCTAAATATAAGAGTAAGAGCTAGACAATGATAGGCCTGAGCTAATGGCCAAGTAGTTTAAATAAAGTAAGAGTCTGTGTGTTTATTTTATAAGTGGGTTCCGGACTGGCGGGACTTAGAGGGAGCTGGAGAGAAATTCTCCAGCTACACCTGTCAGGATTCGCATTCCCTACCCTAACGACACCCTGACATAGATCCTGAGATCCAACATACTCCCATCATCACTTTCAATCACCACCATCTACCTCTGAAGAAAATCAAGAACAAGCTTGTTTGCTCTGCTTGCATTTTGAAATCCAACAAAGACGTGGATAATCAAAACCGGGCAGAGCGATGTAGTGATCAGGGAAGACATCAAAATGAACAGGGACAGCTCTCAAATCAAGACAGATGGTTCCCAAAAGAAGAGGAACGGGACTGTCCTGTAAACCCAGAGAGACAAGAGGAAACCCCACGGTCCTGATACCAAGACCACTACAGCCAGACCGTAAGTACGCTACTCACAAAAGTGGGAAGTAAATACGTAACCTATCACCCTATCACAAAGGGCCGGAATCCTGCCACCTCTGTATCAGGCACAGAGAGAACTGGGGATTCTGGGAATTGAGATGTAGACAAACAGTCCACGAGGGACAAATGAAGAGAGAGAGTATCTCTCAAAGAAGAAAGAAAAGAGCCAGAAAGGTGAATCCATGCTTAAGAGCACTGGCTGCTATTCCAAAAGGGCCCAAGTTCAGTTCCCAGCACTCAAATGGCAGCTCACAGCCATCTGCAATGCTGGTTCCAGAGGGTCAAACACCCTCTTCTGGCCTCTGCAGGCATTGAACACAACAGACAAGCACAGGCAGAACATTCATACACTAAAAACAAAAACAAATAACATCTCAAAAAAATCAAAAATAAATGGGAATCATATCCCCAAAGCAATGTGTGTATTTATAGGATTCTTACAGAGATCTATGAAGGAATACATTCTTTGAAAAGTAAAACATATAAATAGATACAAGTGGAGCTAAAGAAAATCCTTAAAGAGGAAGACATCCACAGCCCACCTGATGCTATTCGGCTCAGGAAGGTGCCAGTCACCCACAGGCCAGCCTGGGTCCTCAAGGCCTAGGCTGGTGGGAAGACATTCATGGGCCTGCAAGGGCACAGTACCGGATGCGTGTGCCATTAGGACGATCAAATGTGTAGTGGAGAAACGGGAGACAAAGAGAAGCACAGCGGTCCATGTCCTGTGGAAAGAGGCGGAACAGAAGACGTGAAGGTGGTGAGGAGCAGATGTGGGAGACCTGCTCCCCCCCCCCGGGGGGGGGCATGGTGACATCCAGATCCAGGGCTGCCGCCAAGGGCCTTGTCTGGGTCTATGGTTCTACCACAGCCAGGGTCTGTGGCCCATGTTCCCACCAAAGGGCACACAGAGGTCCAAAGTCTGGGCCACAACCTGTGTGGCTTTGTCGGAGTCTAACGGCCATGCTGCAGTCAGGGTCATACAGATCTGAGTGGCCTGTGTTGCCACTTGGAGCCAAGGTGTCATCCAGGCCTGAACTGCTGCCGATGGCCATTGTCTGGGTCCGCGTGTTCCTGCTGCAGCTGGGGTCTGGGTTGATGCCTGTGGCCCGTGTTACCGCAGGGGGCCAAAGGAACCATGCCTGATGAAATCAGAGGCCAGTGCTGAGCCGGCCCCTTCTCTGGCCCTAGGATAGCTGGCCCTGCCCCTCACTAGACTAGGGAGTTGGCCCTGAGCATCACAGGAGAGCTGGCCCCTGCACTCGGGAGAGCTGGCCCCACCCCCACCATTGGCTTGGGAGAACGGGTCCTGATGGCAAGTGTGGAAGACCGCTGGCTCTGTCGCCCCTCACCTGAGGGAGGCAGCCCCAGTGGCCTGGACTGAGCAGCTCAGTTACCACCCAGGCCCAATGCCACTAAGACAAATGAGCAGGTGTCGGAGAGGCAGGAAAGATGGAGGAGCAAAGAGGTTCTTCTGTTTTGTTTTGTTTTTGTTTGATTGGTTTGGTTTGGTTTTAATTTCTTTTAATTTTCTTTGTGGGGGATGCTATAAGTGTGAAGGGCAGATGTGGGGGGACTGGGAAATGAGTGGAATTGGGTGTACGATATGAAATTCCCAAAAAAAAAATCAATAAAGAAATTATGTCTTAAAAAAGATAAAGAAAATGCATAAAAAACTGGAAAACTTAATACATAAGATTATCAGTGGAGGCAAATTCATGTCTCATCCCTCATCTGAGCAGCTTCTAATTATTGAAGCAGATAATGATTAACACAAAGCCCCCCAACTGGCCAAGGTGCAGAGAATAAGAAATTTAGGAATTCTCGGTCCTAAAGGGAATATTATTCCTCAACTCCCTCCCGAGGCTCAGGGATCATTGTTGAAGGGAGGCAGAAAGCGTGCACGAGCCTGAAACGGTGGTTGACTACTAGGAAACACGTACGATCTGGATACAGGAGGGCGGCTGCCCAGATGAGCCCACAGCCAACGCAAGAGCACATACACAACCTGTGCAATCCCAAGCCAGACCGATCCCAGCAAGGAGAGAGGAGCTGGGCACATAATCCACCCCAAGCCGGGGCATCAGTGATGACCATTAGCTGCTGGGAGAGGAAGACAGCTTTCATTAGGTGTATAGCCTCTAGTAAGTCGACACTTCCCAAAGGAAGTCCACACATTCAAGAGGATCTGGGCAGCACAAATTCATCTTTCAGGATTTTATTTTTAATAATACAAAGCTGGGTAGATATAGAAGTGGGGACAAGTTGGGGAAGAATTGGGGGAAGCGTGGTCAAAACTCTCAAAGAATTGATTTCTTTTTAAAAAGAGTTTATCTCCAGTCTACACACACTCGAAAAAGTATTAAAAAAAACTGTGCTAAGAACATATTCTGGGAAGAACAAACAAATAAAAAAGGCAGTTCAGAGACATGAAAAATATATTGAGACGTTTCAAAATCAATCCCATAAAAATAGAGTTAGTGGAAGATAGGCAACATTTGGAGGGGTGTGAGCCATAATTTTAAGAGCTGGAGAGACATGAGTTCAAAGTTTGAAGATATAGTCTCAGAAGCAATATGAAGAATCAATTTTAAAAACTCACATTGTGGTTAAACTACAAAGCGTTGTAAAAGCTACTAGAGAGAAAAGAGATTCCTCCAAGGAAAAGACATTTAGACTGTCAATAGATTTAGCATTAATATCAATCAATATCAGGAGCAATATTATCCCCATACCAAGAGGAAAATTTTAGGCAAGAGAATTCCATACTCAGGTGTGGTGATACTTTGTCTGTGCTCTAACAAATAAAGCTTGCCTAGAGATCAGAGGGCGGAGCTGGCCACTAGTTAACCACAGAGGCCAGGCAGTGGTGGCACACACCTTTAATCCCAGCACTTGGGAGGAGGAAGCAGGAAGATCAGGAGTTCAAGGCCACCCTGGGCTCCATGAGAGTGATCCAGTCTAAAAGAGAAACAGGGCCAGGCAGTGGTGGCTCATTCCTTTAATCCCAGCACTAGGGAGGTGGAGTCAGGAATATAAGGTGGTGGAGAGAGGAGCTTAGCTCTTCCGGTCTGAGGATTGGTAGAGGTAAGAAGTCTCTCTAGTAGCTGGCTCCTTTACTTCTCTGATCTTTCATCATTTACCCCAAAATCTGACTCTGGGTTTTTATTGTTAAGACCAATTAGAATTCACACTACACCCACATACCTATGTGGACACAAGGACTATGAGATGTATCTGCCACATTCTCTTTTGAGGAAAAAACATGGAGACCATTCTTCACATGAATGTTACTGTGACCCAAGTCTGGGCTTCATCAATAAAGATTTCAGGAGAAAGGAGCACAGAAATCTAAAAATACATGCTGTGTATTTATTTCATATTCATAATGATTTTTACGTTTTTTTAAAGTTAGAATTAAGCCACGCGCTGCCTTGAGAAGGATATATGCTGCATTAGTTGTGGAGGGAGAGGAATCGAGAGTTTCTTTTCTTATTTGTAGAGAAGAGATGTACTAAATAAACATCGGCTTTATGGAAATCTCAAAACTTAAGGAAATATGTTAGAACTGTAAGGACAGCTACTAAAATGAGGAAGTGTGTGTGTGTGTGTGTGTGTGTGTGTGTGTGTGTGTGTGTGTTCTAAGCCAACAGAGAGAATACAAAGAAATAAGAGAGGATCAAACCTGCAGAAACCAGTGGGGGGGAGTCAGAGCAGGAGGAAGGGAGGAGGAAGAGAAAGACAGAACAAGGCAGTGGGAAAGCTGTGGCACAGGCACCTACATGTCTTCCAAAGGTTTGTTCTTCTACTCAATGAGGAACCGTTGTTAGGAAGTGGCTGCTGGGCCATTTCCCAAGTTCATTCCGCATCCAGGTAAGTCTCATCAATGAAAGGTGAGCAAAACTTATCATAACATATTGTCAAATGTGTTAAGAAGCAGGTGTGCCTTCTCCACTCTCCCTTTCAATGCTGACCTTGGAACTCAGACCCTGGAGTAGCAGAGCCACTGGATGGAAATAGTCGGGATTCCTGAGTGACTGCAGGAGACCATTCCTCCATGCTTAAATCATTCCCAACAAAAGCATCTTCATGTTGACCAAGGACACTGAAGCATTGCAAGAATGAAACATTTATTTCATAAGGATTGGCTATGTCTCCTGAGTTTATGAATAAATCTAAACTTGAAGACATGTCAAAACTAAGCTTCAGCTTAACTATCATAAATAAGTCTAGCTTCAAACTTCCCATGTAGCAGAGGATGACCTTGAACTTCTCAGCCTCCTGCCTCTACCTCCCCAGTGCTGTGACCACAAGCATGCTACCAGTAATCATGTGTAGAGCTAGAGATTAAACATAGGGATTCCTGCATGCTAGGAAAGTATTTTATCAAGTAATTGTCATCTCCAGGCCAGGATATGTTTTTTTAAGTTACTCCAAACTCTGTGTGTGTGTGTGTGTGTGTGTATGAGAGAGACAGAGAGACAGGGGAGAGACAGAAAGAGACACAGAGAGAGAAAGTGTGTGTGCACACACGCACGCATGCACAAGCACTTAAAATTTTCCACCGGGAGGTGAAGAGATGGTTTAGTGGTTAAGAATACTTGCTGCTCTTCTAAAGGCCATGAGTTCCCAGCACCCACACCAGGCAGCTCACAGCTGTCTATAACTCCATCTTCAGGGCAATCTGATGTCTCTGAGGGTGACTGCACTTGTGTACATACCCATATGCACACACACACACACACACACACACACACACACACACACACACGCATCCACACACAACTAAAAAAATCTAAAAAACAAAAACAAATAAAACAATGTTTCCACCATTGAAGAGATGGATCTTTGGTAGTTAGGAACATTTGTTACTCTTGTAGAGGACCTAGGTTCAGTTCCTAGCACCTACCTGATGGTTTCATTCATTCATTCATTCATTCATTCATTCACCTCTAATGCCTTCATTTGACTGTTACATCTAATTGTATAAAAATGGCTTTAACTTCTTTCCCATATAATAATACACAAACATCATTCATTTATAGACAGCTATCCACTAGCTAAGTACACCAGTCATTCTTTTTAGGAAAAGAACAATAAAAAATGAATAATAAATCTAAATACTTCTTTCAGAGCATGGACATAGTAGGGGAAAACAGAAACAGAGAAAAATCAAATTATCAAGCCATGGTGACCTGTTGCCTTAATCCCAGCACTCATGAGGCAGAAGCTGGTGTATCTTTTCAAGTTCTAGGCTAGTCTGGTCTACATAGCAAGTCCAGGCCAGCTAAGGCTACAGTGTGAGAACTGGTCTTTAAAACAAACAAACACACAAACAAGCACACACACACACACACACACACACACACACACACACACGAATTATGTCAGGAGTGCTGGCACACACCTATAATCCCTGCACTCAGAAAAGTGAGGCAGTAGGATTGCTGTGAGTTTAAGGCTAACCTAAACTATAGAGAGAATCTGTCTTAAAAAAAATTTAAATTATGTATCAGAAGGCAGTAAATTGCTACAGGGAAAATCAAACAGAACACTTGCATAAGAAAAGATACCGCTGGGCCAGGCGTGGTAGCCCATACCTTTTAATCCCAGCACTTGCTAGACAGAAGTAGGAAGATCTTTGTGAGTTAAGGCTAGCCTGGTCTACATAGTGAAGTCCAGGAAGCCAGAGATACATAGGGAGACTCTGTTTCAAAAACAAACAAAACAAAACTAAAAAAGATATTGGATATCAGTCATCTTAGGCAACGATATGTGGGGCCCAGCTGCAGGAGCCCACACAGGCCACCACTGGTGCTCTGTGTCTTCTATACCCTGTGTTCCAGGACATCACGTGACAGCTCAAAATCGTCCCCGGGAGCATTCACACCACAGCAACCAGCACAGCACACCTGGAGAGCTGGTTATTGGATCTCTACCAAGACAGGACAACGTAAAGGGGTGGGGGTAGGGAGAGAAATCCAGAGTCACGGCATTGGCATTGGCATTGCTTACTGGTTTTCTAATGTGGAAAGAACTTTCCCCATTGCAGACTCTGTTTCCTCAACTCAACAGGGGGAGGGAGGAAACCTGCAGAGGGTGGCTTGAGGCAAACCACCGGAAGCGACTTTGGGGTTCCTGGGTCCCCTCACTCACTTCCCCATCCTCACCACATCTAACCTGTGCTCTCAGTGGGTTTCCTGTGCTACAGAGAAACGTGCTTATTTCCTGCACGTTGTTGACCAGCTTCTCAAGTTTTGTTTTGTTTTTTATAACTTTTGACATTAAAGGATGCAATTTGTGAATAATTAATGCTTACCTTGTTTTAGTATCAGGGTTACACAGGTGTAAGTGACTAATCCAAGGAGTAGTATTGTATTTTAAAAAACGGCCGGAGAGAGACCTTGGGGGGTCGGAGCCAAGGAGCCCCACCGCGGATAAGAGACAGGGACACGCCATGCACACAGCGTTCTCACCAAAAGTTTTATTAGTGGTGGAAGGGGAAGGGAGAAGGGGGGGGGGGGCAGAGCTGGCCCGGGGGGAAGAGGGGGGGTGGGGGAGGAAAAGGGAGAGGAGGGAGAGGGGGAGGGAGAAGAAAGAGAAGGTGGGCGGGCGGGCCCCACCATTTACGAGGGGATTTCATGCGCATGCTCAGAGAGATGAGGTAGCAATGAGCACTGGAGATGTCAGGACCCTGCCTGCATATTGGCCAGGTCCCCAAGGGGTGGGTCTTCAATTTTCTGTTCCTTGGGAGAATTTTGTTAATTTTTTGTTGTTGTTGTTGTTTTGTTTTATTCTTTGAACGTTCATACTATTTGCAGTGGTGGGTGATGTTTTATAGGCCTAAAGTTAGTTCATTTAGAATGTTTCACAGAACTTGCTTCTTCCAGGATTGCAGTGTTTGGGGACATATTTCTAATTTCTGGTTCTAGTTCTTTAGAGGTTATGGGGCTAGTTAGTTATTTTGTGTGTGTGTGTAATTCAGTTTTGCTATATTTTTCCAAGAATTGTGTATTTTATCAAGCCATTAAGACCAATATACATTTTAAATATACATTTTGAAAAATGATTGAGAAACTAAACCCGTACCTGGGGTTTTGTTGTTGTAAGCTTTGGGGTGGGGAGAGTGATTAGCCTCAAGTGTGCTTCTCCTAAAAGTTAAAATACCTTTCCAGTGATTTTTTTTTTAAAGGCCAAAGTTTTTACAGTGTAACAAGTAAAGAGCTGCTCAGCTGTGACGGTCCTAGGGGTTTGTGGGAAATTCTCTCCAGGATATAGTCCATGTCCCAGAGGCAAACACCTAAATGTTCTTGAGCTGAATCAAAAGAAAGGCAGTTGCTACAAGCCTTCAAAATGTAAACTTTCTCACGCAACAGCAGTGACACATGTGCGCAGCAGCGGTGACGCACGTGTGCGCAACCGCAGTGACGCCCATGTGAACAACAGCAGTGACGCACGTGTGAGCAACAGAGTGACGCACGTGCTCATGGTGCTGCGCCATTCGCAGTGTCTCACGGGCTCCCATTTTCGACAGATGCTCTCACAGATGTTATCACCATCCCCGCTTGACCAGATGTGAGCAATCCAAGGCCTGCAGCTGGGGTTGGAACTCTGGCCATCAGCTCCCAATCTCTTTCTAAGACACACAAAATCCACAGTTGATTAAAAACAGATCATTTTTCCATCTTTTAAAATGAAGCCAGAGCCGAGCTTACTGTCACGCTCCTTTAATCCCAGCACCTGGGCTGCAGAGGCAGGCAGAGCTCTGTGAGTTCAAGGCCAGCTTGGTCTATAAAGCAAGTTCCAAACAAGCAAGGGCTACATAATGAGATTCTGTCTGGAAAAGAAAATAATATAAGTAACTAAATATTATTTTTAAATAAAAATATAATAAGTCAGAGAGGAAAACTTGACTGATAAATAATTTAGATGCAATTAATATTAGCAAATACTGTAGTCTATGATGATGGTAATGGGGGGGGGTAGTTGGCTCATTGGTAAAATGTCTGCCATGCAAGTTTGAGGACCTAAGTTGGATCCCCAGCACCCACGTTAAAAAGCCCCATGCCGGAGAAACAGATAGGTCTCTAGGGCAGCCAGTTTATCCTAAGCACCGAGCCCCAGGTAAGAGACAAGGTGAAGGCTGGAGAGATACCTCGTGGGTTAAGAGAAGTGGCTGCTCTTGCAGAGGACCCAGATTTGATTCCCAGCACACACATTCTGGCTTACAACCGTCTATAATTCCAGTTCCAGGAGATCCACTACTATCTTCTGGTTTTCTCAGGCACCAGGCACCCAAGGAGCGTAGAGACATACATGCATGCAAAACACCCGTAATACATAAAATAAGAAATTAAAAAAAAAAAGAAAGAAAAACAAAGTTGATGGCTCCTGAGGAAAAATACTTGAGTTGAACATGCACATTCAAAAATGATAAGGGTAATAATTTAATAATGGGACCAGCCACCCACTGTTTTTCTGGTAGAGCCGAAGCTTAAATTTAAGCTTAAGCTTTATATTTGCTTAGGAGCAAAAACTGCAGCCTGTGAATGAACTGAGATGGCAGGGGATGTGAGGCCACGGAATGGGGAGGGGTAATGAGAGGGAAGTGTTTCTTTAGAAAGTAACTCCCACACGTGCATCCAGGGATGTCCGAGCCACTCACAGAAGCAGGGAGGCTTCCCGATAATCTTACAGAGCACAGAGGTGATCTTCTACAGAGACCAAGCGGGTCTGCTGAGGAAAGAGAGAACTCAGACTCAGAATATGGGTTGGTGGTGCCACATCCAGAATAAGTCCTGGCCAGTACAGAGGTGGCTAAGGTAAAATGAGCAAGTTAAAACCAGAAACTGTTCAGCATCTTCCTGAGACACTGAGAACACACAGCAGCCCTCTTGTGGTGTACTGTTTGTGCTGAAGGGCCGTGTGAGAGCACACTGGGGGACAGAAGCTACTTCTGAAATGACGACCCCCATGTGGGCACAGGGTGCTTTGCCATGGAGCGAATGGGACAGACTCACGGAAATGTTATGCTGTTGCTATTGCATGGCTTTACTATGCATTAATGGATTCAGATAGGCTTGAGGCCAGATTGTAACCATTTGTTAGAGGGGGGTGAAATGCAGCAGTGAACAATACAGATGAAGTCTTGACCTTGATCGGAAGTTTTAGTCTAGTAAGAGAAGAAGTATATACGTGTGTGTGTGTGTGTGTGTGTGTGTGTATATATATATATATATACTATATATATAGAATATATGTGTATATGTACATATATAGTATATATAGTACATATATATATATAGAGAGAGAGAGTGTCATAGAAAAAAAGTAGATTAAGATAAAAAGGAACATGGCTTTGTAAAACATAAATTGTGTGTCTACTCTAAATGCATTTTAAAGAACCACAAAAACACTATCTGACTGATCTTAGTTGTGATTTTTAAGAAATGCTTCATAATCATAACATCCTCTGCACTGGCTTTGCCTGGTGAACTTCCCAGAACCTCACCTAACAGCACCATCCACCCGACAAGGCTTAGCTCTGGCCGAGATGCTCCCGTGCCAGTCTCCCCGGTGAGTTCCCTCAGAACCAAGTCAACTTGCACAGCCTCCACATTCCCAGGCCCAGCCCTCGACACGCAGTTCGCATGGCCTTTGCCCGGTGGGCTTCCCAGGGTCCAGTCTGCCCCTGCCGTCCCTGTAGCACTGGCTCAGCCTGAGGCGAGCTAGAATCTCGTATCTGGCACACAACAATGAAAGAAATCCACATGCCCATGTCACGTTGCAAAACTACAAACAACACGAAACGCCAAGACATTATCCATCCCCAACCCACTTGTCCTATGGAAATGTTCTCCAATGAGAATTACCGTGAACCCTAGGACACAGAATGTCGAAGATCACGGAAGCCTGGCAGAGAAGTGAGCAGACCAAAGAAGCAGGTAGAAGAGCTTCAGATGGTCACTACCTCTCCTCTCCTCCAGATCCAATCCCCTAGTCCCATCCCCAGCTCTGTAGCAGACTATTTGTGGTGGCCTTCCCTCAGTCCCTCTCCCTACTCCCACGGAACTAAGCAGGTCCTAAGTTCCCCCCCCCCTTGTAGACCCCCGTGACCCCCTTCAGCCCATCCCATTCCTAAGTGTGAGCTCCCAATACCTAGACACACATTTTACCCAGAACCCTCACACCTATCAGGGTCTCAGAATTACGTACCAGACAACACACAGCCACCACACCCTCCTAAGAACCAGAAGGAGCAACAGAAACCAAGGAACAAGAAACACACAGAACAAAGACAAGACCAGATGTCATCATCTAAAATTACAAACCCAGATGCCTACATACCAGCACAAAACACAATCAATAACAGCCAGGACAGTATTTCTACCACTGTAGACCCTGTGTGTTACCACATAGCTGAAATACAAGATGAAGACTTAAATGGCCTCTATGAATAGGATAGAAGTCCTTAAAGAGGACATTAATAAATCCCTTAAAGAAATCTATGAAAACACAAACAGTGGGAGGGAATGAATAAAATAGTGCAAGACCTGAAAGTGGAAATAGAATCAATAAAGAAGACCCAACCTGAGGCAAATCTGGAAACAAAAACTTTAGGAACTTGAACAGAAACCTCAGAGGCAACCCTCAACAACAGAATGCAAGAGATGGAAGAGAGACTCTCAGGCAGTGAAGACACATTAGAAGAAATGAATACTTCGATCAAAGAAAATGTTACAACTAAAAAACTCCTGGCATCAAACATCCAGGAAATCTGGGACACTATGAAAAGGCCAAATCTAAGAATAATAGGAATAGAAGACTGTAGTCAGACTTTCCTTTGGGCCGTCAACTCACAAAAAAATGACACAGAGACTTATTATTAACTATGAATGTAAAGCCTTAGCTTAGGCTTGTTCCTAACGAGTTCTTATAACTTAAATTAACCCATATCTTTTAATCTATGTTCTTTTATGTGGGTTGGTTACTTTTCCTCTGCACTGCCCATCCTGCTTCCTCTGCACCTTGCTGGCGACTCTGCCTCTCTTCTTCCCAGAGCTCACTCCGTCCAGAAGTCCCTGCTGTTCCTCCTGCCTAGCTATTGGCCATTTAGCTTTTTATTAAACCAATCAGAGTGACATAACTTTGCACAGTGTAATCAAATACCTTGCAACAGAGGAAGGAGAAGAAACTCGGGTCAAAGGCCCAGAAAATATTTTCAACAAAATCATAGAAGGAAATTTCACTAACCTAAAGGAGATACTTATCAAAGTACAAGAAACACACAGAACACCAGTAGACTAGACCAGAAAAGGAATTCCCATCAGCATATAATAATCAAAACACTAAACATACAGAACAAAGAAAGAATATTAAAAAGCTACAAGGGAAAAAAAATAGAATAACACCTGACTTCTCAGAGGAGACTCTAAAAGCCAAAAAAGACTGGAATAAAGTTCTACAGACTCTAAGGGACCACAGATACCAGTCCAGACTATTATACCAAGCAAAACTTTCAATCACAATAGATAGAGAAAAGCAGACATTCCATGAAAAAAAACGAAATTAAGCAATATCTATCAACAAATCCAGACCTATAGAAGGCAAACTCCATCCTAAAGAGGTTAATGACATCCAAGGAAAAAAATAATCCCAGAGCAGCAAATCATAAGAGGGAAAATACACACACACACACACACACACACCCTACAACAGCAAAAAAAAAAATAGGAATTAAGTAACATTCTCACTGATACCTCTCAGCATCAATGGTCTCAATCCCCCCCCCCCACACACACACACAATAGACACTGACTAACAGAATGGATGCAAAAACAGGATCCATCCTTCTACTGCATAGAAACACACCTTAATATCAAGGGTAGACATCACTTCAAGGAAAAAGGATGGAAAAAGATTTTCCAAGCAGATGGACCTAAGAAGTAAGCTGGTGTAGCCATTTTAGTATCTGACAAAATAGACTTCAAACCAAAACTAATCAGAAGAGATGGAGAAGGACACTACATACTCAAAGGAAAAATCCACGAAGATGATATTTTAATTCTTAACATCTGTGCATCAAACACAAGGACACCCAACTTTGTAGAAGAAACATTACTACAGCTTAAATCATATGTTGACCCTTACACACCGATAGTGGAAAACTTCAATACCCTACTCTCAGCAATGGACAGGTCATCCAGACAAAAACTAAACAGAGAAATACTGGAGCTAACAGATGTTATAAACCTAATCCACCTAACAGATATTTACAGAATATTTCACCCAAACACAAAAGAATATACCTTTTTCTCAGTACCTCGTGGAACTTTCTCCAAAATTAACCATGTACTGTACTCTGACAAAAAGCATGTCTCAACAGATAAATTGAAATTTTCTGATAAGCAGAAAATTGAAATAACACCCTGTATCCTATCTGACCACTATGGATTAAAACTGGATGTCAACATCAGAAAGCTTACGAACTCATAGAAATCAAACAACTCATTACTGAGTGAAAAATGGGTCAAGATAGAAATTAAGAAAGAAATCAAAGACTTTCTAGAACAGAATGAAAATGAATACACAACATATTCAAACAAAGCCCTCTAAATCAACGCGATTGATGCACAGATGAACTCCTGGAGACTGAGGTAGCATGCACAGGGCATGCACAGGTCTGCACCAGATAGGGTTCTATAACTAAAGGGAGGAGTCAACACAAGCCCATCCTTAACCCAGAGGCAATCTCCACTGGATAACCACTTGCAGATGAAAATTTCGTTTTCTCCAAGGGAGCCTCAATGGGGAAACAAACTACTCCTAAGGGTAGGCTGCATGTCCAGCAGTAGATGGCCAAGAGAACACACACTTAACAGCATCTTTGGAGGGTCTCAGTCTCATAAAGTTGCATCAGGGCTCTTTCTTTTCTTTTAAATTTATCTTTTTTTATTTTATTTTACTTATTTATTTTTTTATCCTCTCTTTTTTATATTTTTATTTTTTTATCCTCTCTACAGGTCCTTCCCATATATAATATGGCTTCTAGCTTAGTGTTTTCATGGGATTCCTGAGTGTGTGAATGAGTGGGTCTCTGCTTCTTGTGTATTTTCTTGGGCTCTTTTCCTTCTGTGTGGGAGCCCACAAAAGCTTCCTAGTGAGATCGGAGCTTGCTTTACACAGCAGGGCTGCATTAGGGGATGGCTTGACCACGTGCATGGTCACCAGGTGTCTGGGATGGTCTGCACTTGGCTGTGCTGAGGGGAGGTCTTTTGCTCCACCCCTTGGCATTCCTTTAAGAGACCTTTAGTAGAGACAGAAGGGGCTGGTGGGTTTTGACCCAGGCCCTCCCGAGCTATCCTGTGTTTCTGACTGTCTCTCTCCTTTATACTTCCATCTACAGACTTCTCACTTCTCCCTTCTCAAGAGTACCCTGGGGGAAAAGAGGGAGCGGGTCTCCCTCACTTCTGTTTGTTTTATCATATCATATCATATCATATCATTTTATATTATACTATACTATACTATATTATATTTATTATTGTCTCTTAGAAGCCTGTTTTTTACTAAGAGACAGAAATCGAGTTGATCTGTGTGGAAGGGGAGGTGGGGAGGAGCTGGAAGAGAAGAGGGAGGAGAAACCATATTCAAGTTATATTATATATGAGGAAAACAATCTATTTTCAATGAAAGGGGGGAGAATACTTTCAAAACTAGAACAACTTTTGAAAATTTTCTAGATCCTTATTTTCAAGGATGTGCTGGCCAGTTTTATCACCTTAACATAAGCTAGAGTCATCAGAGAGGAGAGAGCCTCAATTGAGAAATGTCTCCATAAGGTCAGGCTGTAAGCAACCCTGAAGGGCTTTTTCTTAATTAGTGATTGATGGCAGAGGGCCCGGCCCAGGCCATTGTGGGTAGGGACCCTCTGGGCTGGTGATCCTGGGTTCTACAAGAAAGCAGGCTGAGCAAGCCTTAGGGAGCAAACCAGTAAGTAGCAATCCCTCCATGGCCTCTGCATCAGCTCCTGCCTCTAGGTTCCTGCCCTGCTTGAGTTCCTGTCCTCACTGTGTTTAAAGATGTTTATATGGAACTGTGAGTGGAATAAACCCTTTCCTCCTAAGTTGCCTTTGGTCATGATGTTTCATCACAGCCATAGTAACCCTAACTAAGATAAAAGAATTATAGGAGTATTTTACTTATATATCTCATAAACTGAGAAGAGATCTTAATTCATGAGATTTAGAATCTAAATAATTTAAATCATCTTAAATCAATGAGAATGGGGTTCCTTTAGGATATTTCACAGCCTAAGTTAGTAGCATGACCTGGTTTTAGGAAAATATTACATGTTCACTGTTATACCCAGGTCACAACCCCAAAGAGACCACTGAGGACCGTGGATGTCCAGAATGCAACAGCAAGATTTATTTTATAGATACAAGTCTAGACAGGGAACTCATTCCTACACCCAGTACAGTGAGGCAGGGAGGAGTTGCTCTTTCTTTGTGAGGCTAGCTATTTAAAGGCAAAAACCACAAGCCCTTCAGGGCGATTGGGGGTGGGGGTGGGGGTAGGGGTTTTTGCACGGGTGCAACTCGGATTGGTTTTTTTATCTCTGTTCTCTTTTAATTGGGTGAGGGTATGTAACCTTTGAATTTACTGGTTGGGGTTTACAATTATCATTTTGGGGGCAGTCCAGCACAAGTCCCAGGCTTTGTCCTTGAGCTGCCATGGGGGCTGGCTGGTCTAGCACATACTGACTGCGGGGGCTGGCTCAGTGGTCCATGCTCTGTCCTTGACTCACGCACATAGCTCTAAGTTGGTGAGGGGTCCCAGACAGTAAACATCTGGCTGAACTTTGAGCAGTCAGAGTACATGCAGAAAGGGAGCTACTGCAAGGACTATGTCTTTTGTTCATGGCCCTCCCAGAAACTGCTTGCTCAAGTCTCAGGAAACTGAAACTGAGGCCTGATCTCTTGAGAGAAGACTGAGCAGCCTGTTATGGCATCTGCTTGGTTCTTTCATTCACCAAGAGGCAAATACCTTTCTGAATGATAAAAATGCAGACATAAAGTCCCCAAATTACAGTCAAAAGTGAAGAATTAGGGCTGGAAAGATGGCTTAGCAGTTAAGAGCACTGACTGCATAATAGGATGATTTGGCCAGGGGCGTGGTTACCAGGTGTTTGGAAGGGTCTACACTTGGCAGTTCATTGTGCGTTGATCTTTAAAAGGGGAAGTCCTTTGCCTCTCCCCTTGGCAGTGTATAAAAAGCCAATTAGAATAGATCTCCAGGTGGGTAGTTGGTTATTGACCCAGGGCCCTCCTGAAGCTATCCTGTGTCTGTCTTTTCTCCCCATCTCCACCTATATTTCTATCTAATACTTCCTCATTCCTCCCCACCACCACTACCAAGAACCCTTTGACAGGTCAAAGCTGGACTCCCACACTCTTTCACAGGACCTGGGTTCAATTCCCAGCACCTACATGGCAGCTCACAACTGTCCATAACTCCAGTTCCAGGAGACCCGACACCCTCACACAGACATACACACAGACAAACCACCAATGCACATGAAATAAAAATAAATTTTAAAAAATTGTTTTAAAAGATGAAGAATAAACAGAAGCAACTCTGGTATCTTAGAGGTCCTTGCTAGTGAGCACAACATCCACCTGATTGAGTCTGAAGCAGATGAAAGTCATAGAAAGGTAAGTTTTTCTCGAGGATTTTACACAACAGGGACTATATCTCTAAAAATCATTAGTCACAGAGTTTACTCAATAAATCGTAACACCAAACTCCCAATTATTGCTATTGACAGTGAGCACTGATTCAGCAGTCACAAAACAAAGAAACTGCAAATTAACAGAGAATACTTAAATGAGAAAGTCATCAAATTTCCATTGTCATTTAGAAACGAAGAAAAATTATGTCTGAGCTTTAATTAGAACAGAAACTGTACTTTCTCTGATTAAAAATATACTCTGTTTTGTTAGCTGAATCCACTGGGAAACTCAGTGGAAGAACTCTAAATTTATATAAAACTATTTCTTAATTAAAAACATGCCTCTTGTGTGGATCAATAAAATGCATCAGAGATTTTATGTTATATATTAATCAAAAGAGACTCATGGTAGGTGTTACAGCCGATTCAAAGAAGAAGTTCTAGAATAATGTAGAATAAAGGAACGTTGAGATGGAGGTGCGAGGAGGTGGCGGCAAAACCAGCTTCTTTCAGGGAGGTCAACTGAAGGTCAGGCTGGCATCTAGAGGTCCATAAAGAATATGACTTTGTATTGCTGTAATTTACCTTCAACTTACATAGTTGTAAAACGGCTCCCGTGGAGTTGGAATTAGATATCACATTCCAGACAAGCTTCCCACCCATGCATTTTCCACACACAAGGGTCATCTCTCCTCTGAAACAAGAAAGAGGGGGGGAAAGGTGAGTTTATGCACAATTAGAGTAACTCCAAGACATTAAAGGCGTTCGTCTATGACGGCTTCCCCCAATCCTCCGGCACCTTCAGTGAAACATTTGCTACGAATTAAGGGAACTGCTTACTGTGAGAAAACTCTACGCACAAAAAAATATCTCACACCAGTGTCAAAGGAAAAACACAGCTCTCAGCTCAAGGGATGGAAGACAGAGTCAAGAGCCAAAAATAAGTGGCTATGGCCCAGGAGTACAAATTCAGGTTCCGAAAATTATGTTCCAAAATGGCCATTGTTTTATCAAGTTTTTACACTAACAGAATAAAGAAGCCATAAATCAAGGCATTTAAAAACCTTTTTATTTTTTTATTCTTGTGTATGTTCACAGTGTGTGTGGCCACCATACTGGTACTGGGAGCTGGACTCGGGTCCTCTAAAAGGGCAAGTGCTCTTAACTGCTCAGCCATCCCTCTCTAGACCCTAAAAGTAGCTTTTAAAAACACAGATCATCTGGGAGATATTCTGGATCACTCTCTGAATGACTACAA
>CABHPQ010149027.1:0-48356 GCA_902168405.1 Peromyscus aztecus | reverse complement strand
GCAAATAGATGGAACTAGGAAAATCATCCTGATTGAGGTAAACCAGACCAAGAAAGACAAACACAGTTATGTACTCACTCATAAGTGGATATTAGATGTAAAGCAAAGGATAACCAGGCTACAATCCACACCCCAGAGAATCTAGGTAACAAGGAAGAGCCTAAGAGTAAGATGTATGGATCACCCTAAGAAGGGAAAATAGATAAGATCTCCTAGTTAATCTGGGGGCTATTGAGGGGAGGAAGGGAGGAAATAGGAGATGAGAACATGGGAGAATTGGAGAGTCGAGTTGGGGGAGGGACAGAGAGGGAGAGCAATGAAAGAGATACCTTGATGGAAGGAGCCATTATGGAGTTAGACAGAAACCTGCTGCTAGAGAAATTCCTAGGAATCCACAAGGATGACCCCAGCACAGGCCTTTAATCCCAGCACTAGGGAGGTGGGGAGACAGGAAGCAATATGGCTAGATAGAGAGAGGAATATAAAGAGGGAGGAGATAGGAGCTCTGCCCCTTCAGCCTGAGGTTTCCATAGACGTAAGAAGTCTCTCCAGTGGCTGGCTCCTCTGATCTTTCAACATTTACCTTGATATCTGGCTCTGGGTTTTTATTATTAAAACCAATTAGGATTCATGCTACTGGTTCTTTGTTTCATAATGTTATGTCAGGGGTTTTCTGTAAAAAAATATTTATTATTATTATTATTACTTATCCTAGAGGTCCTTTGTGCATATATATAAAATGACTTCCTGGTTTGTGTTTTCTGTGATTCCTGAGTGTGCAAATGAGTGAGTTTGTGTCTCTATCTGTTTCAATGTGTTTGTTTTGTCCTATTATGATTGTTTTTTATTATATTATTATATTTTGGTTTATTATTATTCAGTTAGATATCTGGTTATTTTCTAATGAAAGTCAGAGAATGGGTAGATCTATGTGGAGGGGAAATGGGGAGGAACTTGGAGGAATAGAGCAGAGCTTCTCAACCTTCATATTGCAGTGACTCTTTAATATAGTTGCTCATACTGTGGTGACCCCCAACCATAAAATTATTTTCGTTGCTACTTCATAACTGTAATTTTGTTAGTTGTGAATAATAATGGAAATATCTGCTATGCAAGATATCTGATATGTAACAACTGTGAAAGGATTGTAGGCCCTTCAAAGGGGCTATGACCCACAGGTCGAAAATAGCTGGAATAGAGTGAGGGAAACTGTAATCAGGATATACTGTATTAAAAATCAACTATGAGAACAAGTGTAAAAAATGTTTGCACAAAATCATATGTCCTGCATGAAATTTTACATATGGGCTTATTTTCATAAACTCATTTTTAAAATAAATGCGTTCTGAAGATTGATTGTGGTAGTTTGAATATAACTACCCCTATAAGCTCATAAGGAGTGGCACTATTAGGAGGTGTGGCTTTGTTGCCACGGTTTTGGCCTTTTTGGAGGAAGTGTGTCACTGTGAGGTGTGCTTTGAAGTATCATATATGATTAGGCCACACCCAGTGCCTCAGTTCACTTCCTGTTGCCTGAGGATCAAAGATGTAGAATTCTTAGCTCCTTATCCAACATCATGTCTGCCTGCCCACCACCATGTCCTGTCATGATGATAATGGACTAAACCTGTGAAATTGTAAGCCACCTAATTAAATGTTTTCCTTTATAAGAGTTGCCATGGTCACAGTATCTCTTCACAATAATAGAAACCCTAACATGACAGGAGTTGGTCCCAGGGACTGTGACATTGCTGTGATAGACTTGAGCATGCTTTTGTTTGAGGAATATGGACCTTGGGACTGTGGATTAGACAAGCAGTTGAATGCTTAAAGTACTGTTTGATGGACAATACTAGTAGAAATATGGAATACAGTGGTGCTATGTGTGATTTGATGAACTCTGGGGATCTGACTCAAGAAGTTTCAGAGAAGAATATTAATATGTGGCCTAGAGATTGCTCTTTGGTTATTTTGGTAAAGAATGTGGCTGCTTTTTCTCCTTGTCCAAAGAGTCTGTTTGAGGCTAAAATGAAGAGATTTGGATTAATTCTGTTGACAGAGGAAATCTCAAAACAGCCTAGCATAGACTCTGTCATGTGGTTATGAGTGTTCATGCTTATAAAGATTTATAATGAAAAGGAGCAATCTAAGAAAGGGAAAGTACAAAATGAACAATTTGAGAAGAAAAAGAGCACCAGGAAGTGGGATGGTGCTAATTCTTGGGTTCAAGGAGATAAAAAGTTTAAGAGATAGAATAAAGGGAGTGGTGACCTCAGGGCAAGATCCTGTCCATCTAAGTTTCCAACTTGTGAAAAGAAATTATAAAAGAGCTTATAGCCAGGTGTGGAAGTAGACATCTTTAATCTCATCACTCAGAAAGCAGAGGCTGACAGACCTTTGAGTTTGAGGCCAGCCTGGTTTACACAGCAAGTTGTAGGACAGCCAAGCTTAGGAAGAGAAGGAAACCATGGAAAACAGAAACCTGGTGAAGATGTAATTGAAAAGGGGTCCATGTTTCAGACCCAGCAAGCAGCAGACCTTGGCAGTTTCTGCCACATGGTTCTGGCTTTGGAATCAAGGATAGAATAACGGTGTTATGGAATATTCCTCTGCAACTAAGGAAAGCCTTTGAGGCCAAGCATTATGTCAGGTGTGTCCCTGAATGCAGGCCCAGAGAGGCCATTCTGTGAAGCTGTGAAGATGAAGGCCTGGATTGCCTTGGAGACCTCAAGATGTTGGAGATGCCAGACCCATGGGATACCTGCCAAAGAAAGCTGCTAACAGGGTGTGGAATGAGCCCAAAAGAAATAGGTTACAATCAACAAAGCTGAAAGGAGTTGGGGATCTGAAGTGTATTTTACATCCACATGGCCATGCAGAGTTTGGAGTTTGCCCAGCTTGTTTTTACTCTTGCTTTGGCCCAGTATTTCCTCACTATGCTCCTTTCCCTACATTTTTTTAACAGTAATGTGTATCCTGTGCCATTATATGTTGGAATTATGTGATCTGTTTTTTGATTTTGATTTTTTTTTATTTAAAAAAATTTTATTCATTTTACATGCCAACCACAGATCCCCCCCCTCATCCCTCCTCCTGCTCCCACCACCCCACCTAAACACCTCCCCACTGACGACCCACCCCTCATTGCCTTCTCCAAAAGGGTAAGTTCTCCCATGGGGGAACAGCAAAGCCTGGTACATTCAGTTGAGGCAGGACAAAGCCCCTCTTTCTGCCTCAAGGGTGAGCAAGGTGTCTGACCATAGGTAATGGGATCCAGAAAGCCAGCTCATGCACCAGGGATAGATCCTGATCACACTGCCAGGATCCCCTCAAACAGACCCAGCAGATTTTGATTTTATAGAGGATTACAGTTAAGAGATTACATGAATCACAGAAAAGACTTTGAAGGTTGGACTTTTAAACATTGTTAAGACTGTGATAGACTATGGAGACTTTTGAAATTGGACAAAATGCATTCTGCATTATGATATTTTTACAGGCTTGTGGGGGCCAGGGCATGGAAGGTAGTAGTTTGAATGTAACTGTAACTGGCCCCCATAAGCTCATAGGGAGTGGCATTATTAGGAGGTGTGGTTTCTTACAATGGGTATGGCCTTGAAGGAAATGTGTCACTGTGGGGTGGGCTTTGAGTTCTCATATATGCTCAAGCCATGCCCAATGAGAGAGACCGCTTCCTGTTGCCTGCAATTTGAGGTGGACTCTCAGCTACTTCTCCAGCACCATGTCTTCCTGCACACTACTATGTCCTGTCAAGATGATAATGGACTAAATCTTTGAAACTGTAAGACATCCAATTAAATGTTTTCCTTTATAAGAGTTTCCAGGGTCATGGTATCTCTTCATAACAATAGAAACCCTAAGACATAGAATAAATAAGTTCAGCTAGTGTGAGCTGGGAATGTGAATAAATGCACAACAGTGCTAACAAGTGTTAAAATGCCTTACTTATAAGTAATGCTGATATTACAATTAGGTTGTACAAAAACTACCCTGTAATAAGGATAGATTATTTATGACAAAAACATTTTATTAAAAATAAAAAGAATGTCACAGTGTCAAAAATGGAAGTAACCCCCTTTCAGTCAATGTGGTCTAATGTTAAATACCAAAACAGACGAAACACTTAAATCGGGTAGTAATGCTTCCATTATTCACATACTGCACCTGCGAGATGGTGCTATGACAGATACATTTGAACATGTTTAATGTTTCAAAATCTGCAAAGGCAATTAGTAGTAATAAAATTTGTATTGGATTTGGATAAATTTTAGACAATTAGCTGTCCTCCAAATGTGATTTAGCCAAGTATCCCAGTGGGACACGTGACTTATCCACATTTACTACTCATTAGAGGAAAGTAATTCTCATCACAGTTGAGCATGAAGATATTTATTGTAATACATTCAGATCAACTAACATACTCTATAACCCTTTGGTGAAGTACAAACCTCTAAGTTAAGTACATAAAATATAAATTGATTACTGATATGTGTTCTAATATAGATTGCATGTGTACACACATACCTGAAAACTTCAAAGCTACATACTACATCTTAAAAATAGAATTATATAGTATCTTCGTTTAAATAGTTCTTCCTGTGCACACACAGAGAGGTAAATTAGAGTACATTTTCTTACACTAAACCCACCATTATTTCTGGATAGAATACTCGAGGTGATTTACGTATTGTATGTATTTCCATGTGAATTATGCAGGCATGAAGAAGCACACACATAATTGTTCAAGTGTGTTTTAATAACACATAAAATTGAAAATGTCTCATGGCTGGCTATTGTGCATGGGTCTGATAAATACCACCATAACCCAAACCATGTGCCATTTTTACTATTTTTCCTCGTATTTTGGTTTCTTCCTATCATTGTTCCATCTTTTCTTCAACGTGATTCATCAGCTTTAGGAAAAGAATACTCTTCCAAAATTCTTTAAATACCCTTCTAGCCTAAAATGATACAAACAGACTCCAGGAAGTCACACGTATCCATCCAGGGCACAGGTCACGTTTGTTTACACAGGGCCCCCATCTTCTCATCTATCTCCAAGGTGCTGATGCTGCCTTATTTCCTCGCAATGACATTTCCTGTCAGCAGCAGAAGTGGGAAACCCTGTTTGATTTTATGAGAATGTGCCTGCCGTTTTCCATCAAATTTGAATCATCTGTACACATGTGTGGCAGGAACTCACAGAACATAGAATAAAAATTTCCTTCTTAATCATAGGATTGAATCCCTTTAGAAATTAAGAATAAATATAGGAGAATTTCTTTCATATACAGACTGAGGAAAGTTGCAGATATATGAGGAACAGAAATGGCCTAATTGAAAGTTAGGACAATGGGGGGAATAAGCCTTCCTGGTTCTTGGCTGTCATCATAAATCAATTTGCTTTCCTCTGAAAAATCCCTACTATTTTAATGAATGAGAAAGTGGGCTCTAATGACCTCTTCTAAACCAGTGCAAAATCACAAAATAATCAGGATTCCTATGTAGTCCAAAGAAGCCATCTCTATCCAAACAGCTGCAAATGCTCTTTCTATTCTTACCTATGGTTTTACCAAGCCTTATTTATTTTCAGTGAATCCATTGACACATACCACTATGCATACATGCACACTCAAACACACATATGTAATTATGTATTATTTATTGTTATTTTCTCCTTTAAAATTCAGAAATGTGTGTTCCCATGTAGTAGTTTTCCCACAAAATCCCAACACCCAGAATAGGACCTACCAAACTTTTTCAAATAAATGAATGATGTACAAAAAATAAATTATACATTTGTAACTCTTTACATTTATAAAATTTCTTCATCTACTATAACCATATAAGTAATTTCTATATAAGAAATTTCATTTAATTTCTTATAATTTTACTACTTATTTAATTTTTTAAATTAATTTTTACTAAGAAATGTCAAAATTGACGGAATATTAAATAATCATTTCAATAAGATAAATGATTTTATACAGACAAGATTAACTATAAATAAGTTATATAGATACACTGCATTCTAGAAAATACTAATGAAAATCTTGGAAAGTGAAATATGAGATTTGTCAATGAGGACTAAAGAATATTGAATAAAATTTTAAAAGAAGGCAGAAAATAAGAATTGGTTAATTTTATTCTTTAAATATAGCATTTATCTTGGTCGTGTACATTTTTATTTGGTGATTTATTTTGTGCATATCAAGCAATTTTTAGATAACTTTGAAAATTATATCCACAGGTAAGTATAACTCTCACTCATCAAAGAAATACTTCTATTTGCAACCTATGGACACCATTAAAGAAAACCATAACTGATCAAAATGCAGAGAACAAATGTTCTTGTACCCTGACCTAACTGATCCATCCACTGCACAAGTCTTTCATCTAATGTTCAGGAAACATCACAAAAGAGAGATTGGAAAGACTGAAGGGTTAGAGGAATAGGAAGTGTGATGTGGGATTGTATCTCCCAGGAAGGACAAGGAAAACAAACTCATGAACTCTCAATAAATTGGCTTTCTAGACAAGACCTGAACATGGATGAACATTATATTCTGCTATACTCATAGACTATACTCAAAGACCAGTTCCTAGCCCAATTGTCATCAGGCTTCCTCTGGCAGCTGATGGGAGCAAATGCAGAGACTACAGTCAAACATTACATGGGGAGAGAGCTCAGACTGAAGATCTCCAATGGGTCCCTCCCCTTGGTGCTCAGGAAACCATGTGGAAGAGGGAGAGAAAGATTTATAGGAGCCACAGGAGTCAAGGACACTATGAGAACACAGCCCACAGACATCAACTAAGCAAGCCTCACTGAGACTCACAGAATCTGAAGCCACAATCGTGGAGCCTGTATGGATTCGTGCTAGGTCCTCTGCATACACATTATGGTTGCTAGTCTGCTGTTTTTGTGGTACTCCTCACAGTGGAAGTGTCTGTCACAGCAGAGTGGTGTCTCTGACCACTCTGAGGACACTTTTTCTCTTACTGGGTTGCATCACCCAGCCTTGATATGAGGGTTTGTGCCTAGTTTTATTATATCTTGTTGTGTCATGTTTACTGGATATCCCTGGGAACCATGCACTTTTCAGAAGGGAAACAGAGGAGGAGTGGATCTAGGGGAGAGGGGAGATTGGGGAGGAAAATTGGGGGAGAGACCAGGAGGAATGGAGGGAGGGGAAATTGTGATCAGGATATACTAAAAACAAAAATTAAATTTTAAAAATTGCTGAAAGAAGGAGCAATAGTCTCCCCCAGGGACTAACCCCCCAATTGGTTATCCAATACCAAGTGTTCAGCCCTGAAATAATATATATACAAGTCACATTATGTAGACTGATCATATATTTAGGATTATATGACTCATGTATTTATGATTATTGCATTTATATATTTAGGAATATCTATATAGAGGTATCAACAATTAAAGAAAAAGAAGCTATGCATTTAGAGTGAGCAAGGGGAATGGGGATTGGATAGAGGAAAGGAGAGAGGGTAAATATATAATATTTTTAATTTTAAATCTTTTTTTTCTTTTAAAGAGAATGTAGACAAATATGCAGTCCTGGCACTTCCCCAGTGGGAGTTTCTTAGTCCTTCCAGGGCAGCATGGAAGCAGTGGGGACGAGGTACAGCAAAGTATTCACAGTGTGAGAAGTGATAGAATTTCTGTTTTTTTTTTTTTCTTTTCCAGTTCCCACCTGGACTATCATTGAACATCTATTTTATAGATGATACAGCAATCATGAATGCTAGCTGTACATTAGAATCACTTGAGGAGCTTTAATTTACTATCAAAGCCTAAACCCCACCCCTAAAGACAGAGATTTAGTTATGGGTCTGCACAGGTCCCAGGCAGTAGAGAATTTAAAACTCTCCCTATAATTCAAACATACAACCAAGAGTGCAGGCCCTTGGATCCAGCCTCGTGTTTTTCTTTACTTTACAAATGAAGAAACAGGCTTTGAAAATTTTGACTTGGCTCAAACTTTGGGAGGCAAATTCTTACTCATGGCTCATGACTTAGCTGTTGGGTTGTCTTTTCCAGGAATCCTCAAGTCCCTCGGGATCCCAGGAACACACTGTGCATCTCAGTGTAGTGTCAGGTTGCTTCTGCTCTGTCTCTTTCCTCACTGTTGGGATGCCCTTAAAAGTGGTGCTGCTTACAGTTTTAGCAATCATACTCCTTTCTACTACACAAATAGCAAGAATCGATAAACACTTATCAAACAAGAGAGGAAATAAGTGCAAGGATGTGTCATGGTGACACATTGCCTCACTGCCTGAACTAATGACCAAGCAGTTTTAATTAATATAAGCTTCTGTGTGTTTACTTGGGTCTGAGTGGCTGTGGACTGGACGGGGCACAGGAAAACTTCAGCTACAATTGCTGAGTGGTAAGTTGTTTGTATTTAACCTTATTTCCTAAGTATGAACCAGCATTCCATTCACAGAAGCCAATACCCCGACAGGAAGGTCACGTACCTAATTTTACGTTGTAGAATATTTCCTCAAATGGTTTCATTTTCCAGTCTCTTCTCAGTTGTTTTTCCTCTTCTTAGAATTTCTTCCCCCTGTCTCTTTCCCATCCGACTGAGACACATCCATCCTTTAAATTGCAGCTCAAATATCACTTCCTTTGTGAAACCTTCCCTTGACCTTTCAGACAGAACAGGTTACTTCCTATTTCATGCTCCCTTTGCACTCAGACATAGTGGCACAGTGATGGGAAGCAGCAAAAAGCCCTGTTCTGCACACCTTGTTTAGTGCCTCCGAGAGGAGAAGCTGGCATCCCTTTTATTTATTTTCACATTCCAGTATTTAGTCCAACTACAATATATTTGGGACCCAATAAATGTTGATTAAAGCCTGCTAATTTTTCTTAAATGTTCTGTGGTTTCAAACTGCATAACTAAGGGAAGAACAAGAATTAAGTGGTTCAATGAGCAACAGGCAAACAAGAAAATGGCTTTGAAACTCAATATGGGTATAATTAATTGGAATTTAAGATGTTCAGTAAGCGGTGACATTCTGGGTCTCCAGGTCTGATGAGTCTCTACACAAATCAGTCAGTGGAAGTGTGAAGCTGCCAGTTATGGTGGCATCTGCTAGCACCTATAATTACTAAGAAGTATAAGTAACCCTAGTACACACAGCAATTGGGTGCTTAGGGAGGGGGGGTAATGTGCTGGAGACAGGATTAAACTAAATAGCAAGTTGCATGCCAGTCTGAGGCTACAAAGAGACCTGTCTCAGCAAAATACCATAATGTAAACAACAGAAAAAGTGTGAAGCCAATTCAGTTTTGTTTAGAGTGTGGTGTCCTGGAAGAGTAAGGATGTAAATTAAGGCTGGTATCAACATCTTCTTATTGTGTGTTTGTGTGTGTGTGTGTGTAATTTCAAAATATATCCATGTATATTCTAAAACTAATAAATGAAATCAATAAAATCCTTTTGAACCAAAGGAAGAAGTAGGACGTGGATTTTTTTCTAATGTCCAGTCTTTGAAGTGTCAAGAGATACAAAATTCAATGTTAGCTAAAACTATGTGCTTCATTGGACTGAATTATATTCATGCTGTAATTTTGAGTAGAATTATGTCACATTATTTGCTTGAGAAATGATTAATTGCAAATTAGATTGAATATGACTCCAAGTTTGTGCAAAAGATACATTCAGATCAATAACATCATCAATTATGCAATATTCAGAAGGATAGGCAGGAGCTTCAGACATCTTACCAACAGGAAACTAAACCTTAGCGCCATGACACAGCTTGTCCAATATTTTGTGGACCTTTTGCAGCAAAATTGGTCTTAGATGTTCACCACCCACACTGATTTCTTCAGTCATGTGAATTCATTGTTGCTACCTGTTAAAACCTCATTAAGTTGTAATTTTTTTGTCCAACACAGAAACTTTTGCAAGAAGATTTCATCATTTGACTTAAGCATCAATATTTACAAACTGATTGTAAAATCTCATCTAGTTCTGTTTCTAGCAAGGACAAACTGTCTTGATTTCAGGACACCTCTCCTGCTTGTGATGTGTTGGCCCCTGTGTTTGTGTTCTCTTTACCATTGTCCCAGGGTTAAACTTTTCCAGCTTTGCTGATATCCACTCATAAACTAGATATTGTATTCTTACTCACTATGCTTTCTAGAAAACTGCCAAGTTTTTGTCCTTCTTGAGTTTTCTAGGGGTGGTGCATGAATCATGTTGAAATTATAACACAATATGACTCCTTTCATACTGCTGAAATTTTAAACTCAAGCCCTACACTGACTTCCCTTCATTTACAAGCCTCATCTGGGGGTAAATTGCTAAATGTTGAAGTAGACGTTGTTACCTTTTTAAAATTATGTATTTATTTTTTGGATAACAATTATTATTGTTGTGGACAGCTGGAATTAGTATGAGACCAATCTCCAGACATGGTTCGGAGTATGATAATATTGTGCATGTGGTGTCTGAAGCCACAGTAGAATAAATGCATCTGAAGTCTCAGCATGGAATACAGTAAAGTTAAGGTTGTATTATGAAGTTCTCCTCCACTCAGACTTCATTGGTAAGCAAACCTGTCATTTTACAGCAAGGTGCTCCTCATCATGCATACCTAAGTGAAGCTTCTTGATTTTGCAACTTCAACATTAGCGATAGATTGGGTTGTCACATTGTCACTGTCTGCGGCAAGTTCAGCATAACACAAAGCACAACTGTCACTTCCCTGAGGACATGTATCCAACATATGTTCCAATTAAAAATTTATTTTTGTCCACTTAAATTAAGTTCATATGTCATGCTAATTGTCTATGTCTGCCCATTCTTTGTTCCTGAATCCAAGGACCTTCAAGATGGAGAAGAATCCATCTGCTGAGTTTAGAGCAGGGAACTTTTCACTAAAGGCTGGCAATGAGAGGTAAGACTGGGAAGGGATCTGAAGTCTTGTACATCACTTACTGTCATTCCCTTTCAGTACTGTTTGAGGTATGGGGGCAGAAGGAACCCTATATAGAATGACAGATAAACCTAGATTTGTGGCCTTTTCTTCAGCAATGACCTGCTGTATCTACAATCTTGAAGAAATGTCTAGAGCTCTGGGAACCACCAAAACTTATTTTGTAGAGTCATTTGGAGGCCCAAGAACATTAATTTGTAGACATACATAGTCACCAATTTTGAGTAAATAAAAAATATCTCTTTCTCAAATGTTTACTATTTTCCCAAATCTGAACATCTTTGGGCATGTGTAGAGCCATTCTTTTGTACTGTCCCACTCATTCCCTGGCTAGAATTGCTAAATTTTTGTCTACCCCACTTTATAAATTCATAATAATAACAGCTATCCTTAGGAGTTGTAGATAAAAATGAGGAAGTTACTGAGATAATGTGTCTATTGTACCCTAATGCCTGACACTTTATTTATTTATGATTGCTATTATCAAGCAGTGTATTGCACTGTGCTTCGAAGCACGCTGTAGTGGAACAAGCAAGGAAGGTATCAACGTAATCTGAAGAAAGAACAACTCTTACCTTTTCTAATTTCTTCACAGTTTTGGTAAAACACCTAGGGACACTTTGGCAACTTCCAGACAAATATAAACATGGAATCAATAAAGAATGAGAAGAAAAAAATAACAGGACAACTTATGCTCCCAGGTTTAGAAGACGCATCTACTGTTCAGCTTTTGTCAAGGAATATACAAATACTGGGTTTCTATATACTTCAAAATCAATGGTTTTGATACTGCAGAATATTATTATCCTAGAATTTCAGTTCCAAACTTTCCTTACTCTACAAGCCAATTACCAATATATATACTTTAAAAACTTTATCTGTTCTAAAAATTCTGCCATATGAAATTTACCAGATTTACCACATTTGGGGCAGCAGGAAACACATGCTATCTTGTTTTCCTGAGAGAAGAGTTTAGTATGGAAGTAAAGGGCAACTTCTTGACTCTCAGATAAGGTTTAGAACAAGGAAAGCATCCAAACCTCTTGACTTTTTGTACTCCATAGTGCCCTGAATCAACATTTGCAAATACTTTCATTGTCTTTGTGGCAATAGACTGACCCCAGTTTAACCAAGATGATTTGTACATGCTACAAAAACATTTTTCTTTGGATATGCCTAATTCACAATTTTAGGCAACAACTCGCCCTGTGAAGGAACGTTCTGTGGCATCTCAGAGTGTCATGTTTTTAGGTTGTGTTACCAGGAGCACTGCCTTGACATTGCATTGCTACAGATTTCTTCTCTGTATTGTGATGATATAGTGGTAGCTATTGTTAGGCTAGATACAAAACTACATGGGCCATTGAAGAGCCAATATCAACTGAAAGCTTGATTAGTTGAATTTTTTTAAAAAAATCCCTTTAATTAAAAATTAAACTTAATGGCTCTACTCTGAGGAATGGATAATTTAAATGAAATATTTAGGCGCTAAAATGCATAGTCAAGGACAATGATATGGCATAGTTTGGTTTACTTTCTTCATGTTATATAAGTTTCAGAGTAGTACACTTTCAGAATTTCCTTCTCTTCATTATAGAGCTGTGATTATAAATATCCCAAACAAGTCATCACATATTTGGATGAAGCATCATGGGGATTTTTCATTATGGTTAACATATATTCTCTTGAAGGCAACTTATAACATTGTATTCTAAAAGTTGTTACTAGTGTTTATGTGACTTCCAAAGAGTTATAAATAAATTGATAACAAAATATTTTGATTTAACTGTTTTACCTTGATGTAATTGTAAAGTCATATATATATTAATATAATATAATATATATATATATGATTTTTAAATTGCTTACCACTACTTTGTTTCATTCATTTGACTCTCTTAAAACTTACAGAAATTTGAAGATAACACTTTTTCTCCTTTATGATAAGACACAAAAGAAAAAACAACCATATTTCAACTAATATTCTCTCTTTCACAGTGGCTATAAGTCCTTATCTTTTGTAATACCTCTGGTGACTGTAATCATTAATCCCATGTTTTGAAAATTATTTAAGATTGAAGGTACTACAGTTATACATATTGCTTCAGTCTCTAGAGCCCTAAGAAAAGATTTAGTGCATTTTCAAAAGAATTTTGCAGGTAGGAGCCCAAATGGATTTTCAACTATGCCTCAACCTTTTTGAAACCTACTGATGTTGAATAGTCTTTTACTGGTTGCCATGCCAACTGATACCAGAGGAACACTCTGCAGTGTGTTCATCCCTTAGAAAGCTTCACCAGATGTCTTCAACAAATTGCTATGAAAAGACTTTGGTCTGTCAGTCTTGTTAGGAGATAAAAATCAGGCTATGAGACGTCCCTGCCTTCACTTCTGTTAAAACCAACCCATAAAATATGTAGACTTGCTCTACTCTCACAATAACCAGTAAAATCTCTCACCCTCACCCCTACCCTCCTTACTTCCTGTAGCAGGATTTTTAAAATATTTATGCTCTTATTTCTACATGAAGCAGAAGCCATTATATGCTGCAGCTGACATTGTCTGGCCTAGCAAAGCAAGAAGCATCTGGCTGGCAGCAAGGAGAGAGAGCAAGTTGATAAATTATTGATTTACATAAATCAACACCCTTTAAATATTGGTCTTTGGAAGAAAAAGGCTTTTATGCCATTTCAGATTGGAAAGTGCTAAGATGATAAATTCAGAGTCAGCTGTATCACAAGTTTATATTTCTAATCAAAGATATACAGGCATTTCATGAATGTACATATTGTATGCTCCAAGTTTGTGATGAAAACAACAAAATTTTATGTTTCCTAGGAGCAACCAAGCTAAGATCATTTATTTTAAAATGTAGTTGTAATTTTAAATTTAATTAAATTGTTTAATTCTGAAATACTGATAGAATTTCTGGTAATGAATATACTATTTAAGGGTTGATGTCTTATAAAAGAGAAAAAAAGAGACCCAGCAAATGTATTTTCATGGAATAATATTTCCATATACCAACTGGTATCTCTATAGTAAAATTGGAGGTTTGCAGTGCAAATGAATCATTAACCATCAGACTGTGTGTTTTCATATGTAGTAATTCTAAACCAGTATGAAAATTGTGGAATTTGCATATACAGTTGAGATTTGGGCATTCATGAAGACTGTATTTTTAGGCAGGAATTAAAATAAAATCTTATTTCTAACTCTTAAGACAAAGAAATATCAAATTGACTTCAAATTTATTTCAGGCTACTCTGTTATATTGTTGTTCATATTTAGAGTTCTGACAAAACACTCCATTTTAAATTAATCAACCATTAAATGGGTTATCTTTTTGTACTTCTGTGACTGTGTAGCCCCTTTCTGGTTCTCAGTTCAAGTGTGCATGAACTCGTGGTTTTGTGGCCTTTTAGAACTTTCTGTATTTTTTTTTACAGGGGCAGATAACTTGATGTTTTTAAATATTATGTGAATATTGAATAATGTGCTCTTTGTTAAATATTTCCATGAATTTTCGTTACAAAAAATCCAGATTAAGTGTTTAAAATTTGATTCCTTTTTCTCCCATTTTCTTTATTAAAAAAAATTAATAACATCATGCAATATACTTCAATCACATTCCACTTCCTCCCAAAACTCCTCGCAGACCCTGTTCACTTCCCTGCCCACCCATGTCCATATCTTTTGTAATTTGGTTTGGTTTGGTTTTTGTGTGTATATAGAGTAAGACTGATTGATTTTCTTCTACAATTTTAAAGTAAATGGGAATCATGGATTTTCCCAATATGATTCTTATCACAGAGTCATAAAGTAGAAGTTTGCAAATATCCCTCCTCAGTCCCTCACTTGACGCAGATGACAGCCAGGAGTCATCTTCCAGATGCGTTTATTATGATGAACTAGCAAGTCCTTTCTCCAAGAGTGACCTGACCAGCACATCTCTACCTCTACTTTCCTCTACCTCCATCAGAAATACTATGGCCAGTAATTACCCTAGAAGGAGAAAATGTGATTGGTTCTCAAGGTAGCTTCACAGACAGTTTGACATCCACGTGACACTTCTCTGCCAGCTTGTGGTTTGTAAGAGTGACTTTTCTCTGATAAGGTTGTGGCCACAACAAAAGTAGAATAAACACAGGAATCCTCCTCAGGCTCGGTCAGCATGTTAGTGTCATAGCCACAGGGTGCTAATGCAGTCACATCTTTAATGCATGCACATTAATTATCACCATTATTCAGCCAAGACAAACACAGTCCAGTGTCTGACAGTGAGGGTATAAAACGGTGATATTGACACTGTGAAACATCTGGATTCTTCTGGCCCTTCCTTCTGCTGCTTTGTGACTTGTTATATAAGAGGATCAGTTCTACGCAGGAGGGGCATATGTTCCAAGGTATCTGGCTCAATTATTATTGGAGCCTCTAGAATTTAGAGTTCCTTTCAAAAGAGAAAGAGTTCAAATATAAAATTTATAGGACTACAGTAGAATGTGGAAAAAATAAGGGGAAGAGGGTCTTTACAACTCAAACAATTATGGTAAACGCTGTTTAGAAATTGAGCGTGTTCTGGGGGTCGGTTAAGAGTGATGTTTAGGATTTGGTCCAGTAGGTGTTATTAACCATGTGGATAAGTATGTTTTCAACATAACATACAAATGATGGCTTGATTAATGGAGACAGGGAGAATAACATTTGCAAATGAAGGAAACAAAGCAAACCAACTAAAATAATTGTTTTGGTCACTGTTCTGTTGCTATGAAGAGATACCATGACCAAGGCAACTCATTCATAAAAGGAAACATTTAATTGGGCCTTGCTTACAGTTTTAGATGGTTAGTTCACACCGCCATGGTGGGAAGCAGACAGGTATGGTGCTGGAAGCAGTAGCTGAGAGCCTTATATCCTGATCAGCAGGCAGCAGGGAGAGGAAGCGACACCAGGTCTAGCATGGGCTTTGGAAACCCCAAAGCCCACCCTCAGTGACACTTCTGCATCAAGGCCATGCCTTTCTAGTCCTTCTCAAATATTTTCACTAACTGGGGACCAAGAATTCAAATATATGAGCCTGTGAGTATCACATTCTCATCTAAACTACCACAAATGCAGATGTTGAAAAACAGATTTCTCCACTTTCTTTTTTAAGATCTATTTTTATATTTTATTTCCAAGATTATTCTGGCAAATGTCATAAAATTCATGAAAACGGATGTGAATGGAACATTTTACACTTATATATATGATGAAAAGAGCAATTTAGTACAAAAAAAAAGCTGAAGATGTGAACTCAACAAAGACCAACTTATCTTAAGATAAGTTCTCTAGATCAATATTTAAGGAGAGCTTTAGAGAAGAGTAAAACATTTATTTCCTAGAGGAAAACCTCCCAGGACATATGAATACCAAAAATCATATAGCAGGAGATTGAGAAATTAGCACTTAAAAAAATGTGTGTGCCTTGTTTTTCCCAGGGAAGTAGAATCTTCATTTAAAGGTTAAAATAAAAGGAGAAAATGCCAAGGCATGAGGAGAAATAGAAGGTGAAAAACACCCACAGCAGAATCAGAAGAGATATCCTGGATGTGCCAACAAAGATGAGTCGCTGGACAACAAGGGATGAGCATCTGGATTTAAGTTCACCATGGAGACAAGGCATGGGTATGCCCCGACTCAGGTAGCATCTATTGCTTCTTATAGGTACAGAGCCCACTGACTGTGCATTAACAAAGAAACAGAATTTCATGGCAATCAGAGATGCAAAGGGTCAAAGGAGTAGAAGATGTATACAAGGGAATCACCATTTTTACTTTAAAAACATCCATGGTGTGAATGTCCTCTTGAAAATTCACATAGTGGTGTAATTACTGTTTTAGTGGTGATTAAAGAGACTGTTTAAAGATGTGATCAGGCATCATTCACATGAATTGACTGGCGTCTTCCCTGCAGAAGTGGACTAGTAGTTGGCAGAAATGGGCTGGTGGCAGAGGGATTGGTTCATCTCCCCACTCTCTGCTTGTCTGTGTTTAAATATGTACAATTCCCCCTGCACTGTGTTACCACACAAAATGAAACCCTTACCGTATGTTAGGGACATACCCTTCAAATTACTCTTAAAATAACTATATATATATATATATATATATATATAGATAGATAGATAGATAGATAGATAGATATGCATCCCAGTCTATGGCTGATTTTCATAGCAGTAGAAAATAGAACAAGAAAATAATCATCACAATTTCATTTGTAGCATTCATTTCCTTATAACTTTCTAAGTCACCACCTAATCCCATATCCATAATCAATATCATCCATATTGCCTGTTTTAGGTGTTTATATAAAAGAAAAATCATAGCAAATTTTCATATTGCTTCCTTAAAAACTAACATTTTTCACTTTCAATATTCATTTTTTCAATAATTGTAGTTTGTTAACTGCTGTGTGTTTGTGGTATTCAATAGATTAAAAATATACAGTGTATCATCATGTTGATGGATATGTTCATTTCTCTAACATGAGTGGCAAAAAGTAAGTTACAACAATAAATATGCCTAAGAGTATAACTCAGTGGAAGTGTGCTCAGCATTCTTAAGTCCCTAGGTTCAGTTTCAATACCTAATGTAAAATAAGATAAATGATTGTCAAGCAGTGGTGGCACACACCTTTAATCCCAGCACTTAGAAGGCAGAGGTAAGCAGCTATCTGTGAGTTTGAAGCCAGTCTGGTCTACAGGGATAGTAATAGCACAGCCGGGGCTACACAGAGAAACCCTATCTCAAAACCACCCCCCCCAAAAAAAAGATGAGGTTGGTTTAAGATCATAATGAAGCCAGTTCTGACAACAAGAATTACATAACCATAGAATTGTAACATAAAAATATAGATATACTATGTGGATATAATATACACATACATAGTCATATGCATACACATATATTTTCAAAAAGTCCAGAATAAATATTGCATGTGCTAATCTTTCTTTCCAATAATTGCTTATCATGAGAAAATATGTATTTCCAAGGATATCTGAAGTAGCTTGATAGTAATTTTTAAATCCATTAAACTTTCTGGATTAATAATTACATCAAAAACTCTATAAAAATATCTGGACCGGGCGGTGGTGGCGCATGCCTTTAATCCCAGCACTCAGGAGGCAGAGGCAGGAGGATCTCTGTGAGTTTGAGGCCAGCCTGGTCTACAGAGTGAGATCCGGGAAAGGCACAAAGCTACACAGAGAAACCCTGTCTCAAAAAACCTTAAAAAAAAAAATCTAGTCACTGTTTTCAGTAATACAGGATTGTAACAACTGGCCAGAACTTCCAATGCACACAGCAAGAACTAAAAGCAGAACAAACCTCCTCAGGAGTGTGAGCCACATTATTTGTGTGAAATTCAAATATAGGATCAGTTCACTTTCATCCCAGAGCGAGTCTGCCCCTTGTGAAATAACTGGGGGAAGAGGCATGTTGCTGGGAATCATCGGCCAGCTACACCAAAACTGTTCTCTGAAAGCAGAGAGATGATTTGCAAGTGAAAATCACTGTTAGAAACCTGGAAAGCAGAGCCATGCTCACTTTCTAGGAAATTTAAGCCCTCCTTTGCGAACACCCACTTTCCTTTCTACATTTCACAAAAAATACATAAGGTGATCCAATGTTCTTTGAGTATCTTGTTGTTGCTTTTATATGTTTGTTTCATATTAGTGGCTAAATCTGAAAGTAAGAGGAAAACCAGGAAGATTCACTGGTGTGGTACCTGTCTAGATGATTTATATGCATGATAAAAACTAATTTTCACAAGGTTTTGCCAGTACTTCTCGATTCATGCAGATCTAGAGAGCTCTGTCCACTACAGCCAGGGTTGGGTGACATTCCAAGACCGCTATCAGCCTGGGGTGCCATCTTGATGTGGTAGAATCTTCATGAGGTCTGACCTAGTGAAGGAGGTGAGACCATTGTGGACTTGCTCTTCATAGAAATGGTGATATTCTGGTACCTTCTCTGTTTTCTTTCATTTCCTCACAGCTTCTGCTCTTCCTCCATTGTATACCCTCTATCATAAGGTTCTATCTACTCACATGCACAGAAGTTAAGGAGACTTGAAAGTATGAAACGATGAGTCCCCTCCTCCCCCCCCCCCCACATACACACAAAAGAAAAATTTTCATTTATCCAGATTTTCTCAGGTCCTTTGCCACAATGATGGAAAGCTTACTTACCCAGGGAACTACAAATATGAAGCAGGCTACTACAGTCCAGATACCGTGTTACTAGCGAGATAGTGTTTGGTCTAGTTTGAAAACTATTTAAAAGAAAGACCTTGGGCTCTTTCTTTTGCCATGTTCATTTCAGTGTTAATTCTCTCTAGGTTTATAAGTTTAAATAATATCCACCCACCAACACTAAAAAACATTCCTCTTAAATTACAAACTTCATCTTCTCAAATGATGACATGTGATCTATATTTCAATTTCTAGCTGTCATCATCAATGAACAGGACCAAAATATATTTCTTAATTTCTACATTCCCTCTCCACCTGCTTCTTCCAATACATCTCATATAATAGTATTATATTTTATACTGTTGCTCAAGACAGAAACAGCAAAAGACTCAACTTCTATTTTAATTCTTCCTTTACACTTTCTACATGTACATTACAATGCAGTCGATCAAGAATCACTGTTGGTTCTATTTTCAAAAGACATGTTAAATCAAATAAACTCTCTCTTCTTTAATCATGATCACTTTGAAATATAAGCAAGTGTTTTTATAACTATGTTACTTCCCTGCTGGTGAGAAAAGTTATCTCATGAGTGGAATTCTGCAATCACCTTTTCCCGTACATCTCCATCATATATATTTGCCTCAATTTTTTTTAGGTCTTATCTTAATATTTACTACACTTTGAAAACAATACACTAGTAGTAATATTTTTGTAGGTCCTATGAAATGAAGATGATTGACAAGACCATTCATCAGCACTGCATCTACTCAACAATGTAATCAGCTCATCACATTATAACAAAACCATTGAAGGGAACACACGAATGAGGATTGGCAGAGGAGGATATCACCTATACTTATTTTTAAATAATGTGAGTTAATCATATAAAACAACATATGAGATGGACAAAAGCAGTTATTTACATATATACATGGTAAAAATTGTTACATATAAGGTATATTATAAAATGATAAAACTATTAAGTATATAAGCATCTCAGCAAAGATAAAATTTCTTACTATCTTTTACTGATGGGTGGTCATTTGTCCTAGGATGGGACTTGCTCTAGCAAGTGGGATACAATGGTGTATACAATATTGAGATTGTATTCTTAATTAAGAGAAGCACACACTCTGTTTTCATTCTCTTCTCCTTAGATTGGATGGACACAGTCAGGTGGATGATAGATGTTGAAGTGCTTGTCTTGGCACAAGATAGAATGTAAGTATTGAAAAAAAAATCAGGAAGATCTTGGACTTTTGAACATTATAGAATGGAAAGCAACTCTACGAGTTCAGATATTGAATAAGACTTTTTTGAGTAACACTTTCTCATATGAAGTAGTTTGTTACAGTCATTAAATCATACACGCATACACACAAACATATATGTTAAACATACATCAACAAACTAATTAGATAGATATAATAATCTTTAATTAATGTCTATTTAATATTTGATGAACATAATTTTAAAAATGAAATTGATGTATTCCATATACTACTCATCAATCTCCTGTATGATTATTACAGAATTCCCTTTACTAAGAGCATAATTTATAATATTATAACAATATTAGTATATTCATAATCTCTATAGACTTTCATGTTGCTAGGTTTGTCTTTAAATATTTCTGTAGTGACTTGAAATACAGTCACCCAACATATCCACAGGTTCTATATCCAGGGGCATATTTGACTGCAACATTTGAAGAAATGACATTTGCACTAAACTCATATAGATATATTTTCTTATTATAGTTTTCAATCTTATTCAGTGATTACTTGCCTAATATTATTAGTAATCTAACATATTTTGAAGTATACAGAAAAAGGATGTAAGTTTCATGCAAGTAGTTTCTGAGTTTTACAAGAGATTTGAACTTCCATAGATTTTGGCATCTAAGAGGAGTCCTGGAACTGATTTTCCATGAATACCAAGGGGTGAATATAATATGATGTATTATGTAACTCAGTTTTTCACTCAATATAATACTTAACTTTTATTCATGGAATATATTAGTATCTAGCTCAGTTATAATATCTTACTGAATAATACTTTATTTGTAAGATATATTATTGAAGTAATGACAATTTCTATTTGGTTCAGTGAATTTTTATTATCTATTACAAAGTTTAGCAAATTGCATAAATTCAATAAGATTTTATTTAATAATCAATCCATGTACCAAATTAGGATCACTTGAGCTGCTCCACATTTTTATCATTATACTGAATATTGTAATAAATGTATTTGACCACATCTCCAAATTCAAAATAGCTGTGTGCATAGCTGAATACAAAAGATAATTTTTCAGAGTATGAGAAAATTCAACTTTACTGACAAATAAATAGCTTTCTGACCAGTGTGCTTTCATCCACATCTGATATTGAAATAGAAATGCCTTTTTTTAACAACTTGATTAGTGTGAAATAGTATCTTTAGGTTATATTTGATGATTAAATATTCTTATTTTTCACTATCAAGTTAGAATCCTTTATGACCAAGTTAGAACATTGAAACATAAAATAAGAGCAAGAAACACTGTCTAAGTAGGTTGACCAGTTGGATTTCTCCTGTGGCTTCTGTTTATATTCTTTCTTTACCTTTGTCGTGTTGTTTATTACAGTTTTATTGATGTAGAATAGTCTAATATAGTTAGATGCTCACTCTCTTCCTCTGATACATAGTTTCTTTTTGTTCACTCAAATATATTTTTCAGAAAAATTTTATGTTTTAAAATGTTATTTTTATGTGTCTGAGTGTTTTTTCTTCATGTGTATATGTACACCAAGTATACAGTTGGTGTCTGTGGAGGCCAGGAGAGGGCATCAGATCCTCTGGGGCTGGAGCAAGAGATAGTTGTGCCATGAAGGTGCTTGAAATCCAACTTAGGTCCTTTGCGGGGCAACCCTTTGGCCCCAGAAATCTACAATGCTAATGTAGTCATATTTATTAATCTTTGGAAATCATATGAATTTACTATTACTTGAAGTTTTCCTTTAATTTTGATAATTATGGAGTTTTTAAAATAACTTTTAGATTTTAATATAAATTGAATGATCTGCTTTTAAAAGATACTTTATTAAGGTGCCTCCACCACTACATAGTATATCTGTCGGTTCCTTATTCTAGCCCAGAATCATGTATTTTGCATTATTTCTAAGGATATCCTTATGATATAATATTTTTATTGCTATGAAGGTATTAATTATTACTATTTTTAGACTGAATACTTATTTGTATTCACACACAGACACACACACAAATATTGTTTGCATGTTTCAAGAAATGAATCTAGGAACTTTCATTGGAATTGCACTAAAATGGTACACTGTTTTGAGAATAACTGACAACTTTCAGAATATATATTAAAATCCCTTTTTATATATTCATATCTATACCACCCTTTAATCTTATCCAAAAAAATTAATTACGTTATTTTCAGTGATAGGATATTGGATTCATTTTCTTCTTTACTTGTATCTCTCTATATCACATAGTATATTATTTACTGAAAATAAAGCCATTATTATACAAATTCTAAAGAAATTATAGTGCTTTAGCATATACACATTTAGAACTGGTCTTATGATGAATACATAAATAGTAAATGATATTTTCATTGCATCTGCCTATGTGACCTATTGTAATTTACAAATTTGGTACCCTGTGGCATCATGCATACTGTGTTCTTAATTTCTAGTTCCCCACACCTGCAATTCTTCGGGATGACTAGCAGAGGCATTCCTGGATGGGCTTTGAGGGTCAGAGGGTACTACATTTCATGCACTATCACTTATCAGTGGCTAGTGGCTGATGACCTAGAATGTGAAACCCTAGAAGCTGCAGAGCTCCCAGCACAGGCAGGTGGGAGGAACACATTTCTTGAATTGCAGCTGTTTTTTCCTCTTCCCTATCCCGCTTCCCTCAAACTCTTGCAACTGCGTCTTAGGGATATTTCACTAATAAGTAATATACAAAAGATCCCTATCTTGTGTTATGCACATAATTTTTCTTCATGCTCTTAAATATACCATAGTATTATTTTAAAAACAAGAAACAATTCACAATGTGACTTCAGATACATTTTGTTTCATCAAATACCATTCTGGCAGAAATGTCAACACGAAAATGATCCAACATTGTTTTTAAAATTCAGCAAATTTTACTTTATCCTTACAAAATAAAGAAATTAAAATACATTTAAATACCATGATAACTGCAGTATTTACTGGATGAATTTTTATTTGGAATTTATCAGTAATTTGAACTGCAGCATTTCCTCAGTAATTTCAGTTTTCTCCATTCTGGAATCATTAAATGTTTACAATATAGAGGGTATATTGAAAATAAGGCTATAAAATAGCATAAGATAGTTATAGCTTAAGCACTTTCAAATATATATTAATAGTAAAATCAAAATAATGTACGAAATGTGTGATTTGTTTAAATATCTTCTATCCCCAAGTCTGCTCAAAATTTCTAATTGCAGAATTAAGATGTAAATATACAATTGAATCATTTTCTCATTGTCATGGTTGAGACAGTAGTCCTCAGAATCCAGCACTTTGCTTCATTCAGAGGTAGAAGAATTGAGCAATGAGCAAAGATAAGTGTGGACAAGGTGCTATTCACTTCTATAGTGTAATCTGTCTCCCGTGGCTTTTGCTTATCACTGCCCAGAACTCATTTTATTTCCTTTAGGAACTTGCATGCAGCTTGGCCAGAGTAGTAGAATTATCACTGAAATCAGCCTCATTACTGCGTGACCAGTGAATAAGACCCTGATGACTCCTTGATCCTTGTTTGGATTTATACATTTTGTCAATTGCTAATGTGGCCTTTGCCTGGTGTTCCTCAGACCCAGGACTGCATTGCCTTAGAAAGAGGAAAAGCAAGTACTCCATGTACGAATGTGGAGTAGAATTGTTCTGTCTTTCTTTCCTTCCTATCTCTCATTTCTCAGTTTTCAAATCTACCATAATATGAACTATTACTTAGAAACAATTACTTATACAGTATACTATTTTGGATGAGTTAATTGATTTTTGTTGACTTGGTGGACTTTGACTTGCTTTTGGTTCAGGATCTTCTTTGACTGAAATATGGTTTTAATAAAATATGGCTTGTAATTCCAGAGAGGACATTGTAAGACTTTAAAGCATATTGTGCTTGACAATGTATCTGTCTTGGTCTATGGAAAGGGGAGTTTTTGGCACAGGATATGTAAAGTGAGGACCCAGCTTTGGATTTTTTTACTAAATTTGATTTTTGCCAGTGTGATTTTATTTAAACTGATTAACATTGAATGTTATGCTTTGTTCTTGGTGTTAGAAATATCTAGATGAAAAATATAAAGAACAATTTTGGAGGAGATAATTTAACTTTAAGAAGAGTTACATAGTGTCAAGAGGAATGACAATACAGCACAAATTATGGCAGAGATTTTTGTGAAGAATTTAGAAGCTAAGCAACCCCTATACCTCCAATCAATATCTGACCCTTCATTTTCACTTCCTCATTGAGTTTTCCTCATAGATTCATTACTAATGTCTTGTAGATTCCTCAAGTATTTGTTTAGATTCTGTAGATGTTTCTACAGTGTAAGCTTATAGAAGAAATGCATTGTTGTCAGTTGGTTTTCTCTTGCTGCACCAACAACTAGGACACTGGTTCATAGTGAGTGCTAACTGAATACGTAATGGAGAACGTGATAATCTTAACATTGCTCCACTTCATATTAGTCTTACCAAATAGTGACAAGATTTCTTCCTTAGGCCATTATGACACCCCAGAGAACAGAATTTAAAATGCAAAGCTTCAATTTAAAACAATTTAATATAAAAATACAGCACATACATACTAGTTGCTCATATATCACAAATATGAAGTTCTACCACTGAATGGGAACACAAGCTAGGGGTGATGAGATAGAACTTAAAGAAAGCATGTTTAAATCCCTACACTCATACTCAAACTGAGATTTTGATTAGTAGAGATAAACAGAACAATGTGTGATATTTAGTGAGGAAGATATAATGAGGTAGGGTCTTACCAAAATAAACTATGGTATAACTGGTTTTAAATAGAGCTAAAACTAAACATCCATGTTCTTATAGTCACTGGTTGGCAAAATGTGGGTGAAATGTGCTGACTTCTGGTATCCAGTGTTGACAATAGCTTTGAATTGGCCTGACACCATGTAATATGAAGAACACACACACTAAGTGAGCTTTACCTGAAAAATAAAAGGAAGATGTAGTGGAAAATATGATTCCTATTTTCAAATAATTTGAAGAGTCTGTTTAGCTTAAGAGTCTCTATTTGTTCTAATAGCTTGACATTGACTGTCTTCGTGAATAAAACTCATGACTAGTCAAATGGACTTGAGATTCTTTCCATCAAACACATGGATTACCTTTATTCTGTCCCTAATGCTCAACTTTTAAATATAAAAACTAAAATAGGCTTAGACTGACTGATAATTTTGGTGATTAAAAATAGCCTATGGTGTGGTGGTATTGTGTTCCCCAAAATATTGTGTACCTTAATAAACTTATCTGGGGTCAGAGAACAGGACAGCCACAATATTAAACATGAGGATAGGCAGTGGTAGCATACGCCTTTAATCCTAACATTCCAGAGACAGAAATCCCTCTGGATCTCTGTGAGTTCAAGGCCACATTGGAAACGGCCAGGCGTGGTGACACACGCCTTTAATCCCAGTAAACCAGCCTTTAATCCCAGGGAGTGGTGGTAGAAAGGAGAAAGGTATATAAGGCGTGAAGAAACTCGAGGCATTTGGCCTGGAGAAGCATTTGGGCTGGTTAAGCATTCAGGCTTCTAGCAGCAGTTCAGCTGAGACTCATTCGGATAAGAGGACATAGAGGCTTCCAGTCTGAGGAAGCAAGACCAGCTGAGGATCCAGCGAGGTGAGATAGCTGTGGCTTGTTCTATTTCTCTGACCTTCCAGCATTTACCCCAATAACTGGCTCGGGTTTGATTTTATTAATAAGAACTTTTAAGACTCATGTAACACTATGGCAATTACTTACATATATTACTAATTAAAAAATTAGTTTTCATATGCCATTAAATATTTGCAGAATGATGGAAAGGTCTTGAGGCATAAGATAAACTTAGTATCTCAGCTGTGTTGATTATAAACCTTGAACTTTTACATAAATTCTTCATTTCTTTTAGCTCCATTGAGTGGAGTATACTAGGATGATAGCATTTCACAATGTAATTAGGAACAATCTTCTTACACTTGTGGCAAAGCTTAGGAAATATGATTTTCTGTAATTATTTCTCTCCCCAGAAAATTTTTTAAAATGCAGATGATTGTTTTCCCTTTTCATTGTGTTTTTCACAATGTCAAGCAAGATGCTCTACTGATAATAGCATGTTGTAGAAGTATGTATTTGAGCAGAAATGTCCATAGCTGCTTGGAACTAAAAATAAAATAATGGATACATAGGTTACAAATAACACTTTTCCAAGTGTCAGGTGATAAATATTTAATAAGATCTTGTCTGTCAATGAATCTTCTGTCTTGAGATAGTCCCTCAGTTCTTATCTCTCCATAAAGGACCAATGAAGGAATGTATTCTTAACTAAAGAGGAAGAACTTCAAAATAAATAGAATTTATTATACCTTCAAGGTATTGATCTTATTCAATACGTATTATGCTCGATTTTAAAGACATGGCTAGCAGGACTATTTGTAAGCAATTAAGAGAAAGATAACATCAGTGAGTATAAAACATCAAACAGGACATTCAAATGCTTGTTTCAAGATTAGTCTATCAACCTTTTCTTACTTTCTCCTTGCATCCTCTTCAATGGGCACTTAATATACTTCATCCCTCGGCATACAATATATCAATGTTACTTTTAGCTCCACATGGGTGCTGATTAACATACAAATAAAATATTTCACCACAAACATACAAATAAAATATCACATTTCAGCACAAATAAAATATCATGACAGTTACTATTTTCTTAATTAAGGTTTTTAAGTTCAAGTCACCCTACTGTGTGAGAAATAAGCTATCCAGAAATACTCTATGAGGGACAGAGTAGAGATTCAATACATTCCCGAAGGATGTAGGCTGATGCTGGTAAACAAATGTTGGGCAATCTGTCAACACTGTAAGACATCCCAGCTTCTCTAGCATTGAATTGTCATAATCTTCTTTTCATATCTCTATTTTTGTTATAGGTGCTTTAAAAACATTCTCGTAAAAAATAAATTCAAAGTACTCAGTAACTGATAGATAGAGAGTAGTCATTGACAAAACTAGCATCTATCCATATCCCAACTAGATCCTGGTCATAAAGGCTCTTTTCAATGTGTATATTTCATTGTGGATGCATGGTATTAAGTTCAGTTGAGGAGACTTACTAAGGAGTTAGTCAACTGTTAAACTGGGGTGAATTTGGGATACTAGGAGTCATGGAATATTAGCTATTTGCCTACTGGAATGGAAATGTTTCAAAATTTTAACTATTAGTTTGGTGTAGAGAAAGAGATTGAATGCAGTTTTGCCTAGCTACATGCATTAATAAATTGGCGGAATGTCAACAAGTTCTACAAACTGGAATGCTGCCAATTATTTTTGGCTACCACAACTCTTAACAATCTCTGCTAACATCCCTTCTTGAAGAATGCAGCCTGGAAAATGAATGCGGAATTTTAGTATCTGCGGAAATGTGAATGGTATACCTCAGTATTTTACAGAAGCCTGATTTATAGGAGGGGAATGGGAAATTATGTGTGAGATCTAAAATTGCATTCTCTTGGGATCTTTTCTGCTTTTCAAGGGAGAGGCAGGTCAGGTCAGAATTTTATTATTTTTGGCTAAAGGCCAATGAAAGTCTTACAATATGATCCTAACATGTCTAAAAAAAATCAAATCAAAACAAAGCTAGAATAAGACCCTTAGCATAAAGTTAGTATTAGCAATTGGGAGTTAATTTTAAAAAAATGACATCAGTCTAATTCTTGCCATTTCCACAAGCAATGTCTGAGCTTTTCACTGGCATCTGCAAATATCAAACATGAAGAGACACTCCAAATTCACCCAAACCATAAAGAATGTCTTCTTTCATAATTCTTAAAATCAGAACTGCCTCCAGTACACTTTTTACAGCATTTCAGATTCATGCTGGAGAACCCATGGTGTATAAATGGGGCATTAACAGATAGATTTTACAGTTACCAGCTTGCTGTCTTCAGTGAGTCTTGGGTTCTGGCCTTCACTTATATCACTTGCCATCATGACGTTTTGCAGTTGCGAGAAGTTTAAAAATATTGCTACAAAAGAATAGACAACCCATAGACTCATATTTTATACATAATACAGAAGCATGAGCATAATAATGTCATTATTTCTCAATTAGTAAATCTATTACTACAAAGTAAGCTTTGACTGTATTCCCCCCTTACATTAAGAAGCATAACTGTCGATCAGTATTTTCACGCAGTCATGGTATTTCAGATCATATTTCAAATATATGTTGTTTATAAATACCCTTTAAAAACATAAATGCAACAAAATGTGGTATGTACTTATATTGTTTTCATTTAAGCACAACAATTTTTTTTTTCTGTAGCAAGGGCACCATGGTGAGTCTTCAAGTATGGCTGGAAGTGAGCAACAATACATTATGCCATGTGAACCTCTATACAAATGAATTAGATTCATCGCCTTAACACATATGGTAATGTGCTAATTTGATGGATAAGCAAGATGTAGGATTTTGTCACAGAGCATTTTAGCCTCTGCTACTATAAACTCACTACTTAGAATTGCAGTTTAAGATGGGAACTCTAACATTTTAGTTATGAACTACCCTTTACATATATGCTTATGAATAGCTTTCTTTCATTTATAGATTAAGGAAACCCACATTCTTCAGTTTAGTTTTGAGGGCTTTTCCCCATCTTTTGGTTGTTCTATAAGATTTCTAAATTTTTCACCAGTGGATTTTGAATGCTCCATCTCACTTCTACTGATGGACTTATGCCACCCCTCTCTACTGGAACGTAGCACACCATGTCTAGCCTTTCCCAAAGTAACATCAGTGAAAATCAATGTAGGACCGGGAGTGTTAAGTTTAAGTCCTACGATTAGCTTAGTGTCTCTCTTCCATCAAAGATTTCCTGCCTAATTTATGCTGGTAGCATTTATGTTCTATTCTTACCCTTCCTACTCTCTCATCAAGAAGCAATGCCATGTGAGAGAGAGGCTCCGTGCCACACACTGTGCCCCAGAGCCCCTTCCTAACAATATGTGAATATATTAAGATGCCTAATGAAACCCAGATGTCCCTCTGTCTTTCTGCAACCCTTTTGACAATGTAAGGAATGGTGATGAAAATAGTGGATAATAGAACTGTCTCTCACTTATAAAGGTTTGAGGAACTTTATACATTTCCAGAGGATGGGGAAGGGTGTCAGCACTGGGAAGAAGAATAAAGAAAAGTTGGTCAGGGGTTTCTACTAATGGTAGATCTTTGGGGATGGTCATGATCATCCCCGCTCTTTACTTTTGGGTACCGTAGAAGGTTATATTTGCTGTATATTTTGTAATGAAAAATAATATAACTACTGGCTTGTGAGTTGAGTAAATATTTCACTTCCTTGTCAGAAAACTTTTTATAGGTAACAATACACATTGCCTATTCCTCTGATTGAACCAATGTCTGGATAAGGCAGTGACATCTATATCATTATGCTAATGCCTGCTTGTCACAATGAACTGACTGCCTTTACAATACCTGATCTAAGTGGTATAGATGTGAGGAATGCCTTTGTCTTTAACACCCTAGCATTCAGCAACCTCAGGTATTATTTCATTACCTCATATGTATTCAGATCTCATGGACTTAGTTTGATGCATATCTTTCTACATTCTCATCCACAGTTGTAGAAATACTGTAGGATGGTCTAATAATCAAATGCTCTTACACTGTTTTCGTTCATTTTACAAAATAGTACATGATATAATTTTACTCTGATGATGCAACAGATTTTCACAAAGCAACTGATATATTTCTGTATTTCTGTATTATGTATTATGAAAATGTGTACTGAGGAATACACATTTTCTAATTAGGTCAGATTTTTTTCTCTATTTTATTTTACATACCAACCACAGTTTCTCCTCTCTCTTCTCCTCCTGTTCCCCCCACCCATCCCCCTTGTTCTCCCCCTTCCACTCCTCCTCCCTTTCCATTCAGATAGGGGAAGGTCTCCCTTGGGAATCCACAAAGCATGACATACAAAGTTGCTGCAGGACCAAGCCTCTCCCACCTGCATCAAGACTGAACAAGGCATCCCACAATAGGGAATAGGTTCCAAAGAGCCGGTTCATGCATCAGGGACATGTCCTGGTCCCACTTCTAGGGGCCGCACAAAAGACCAAGCTACACAACTGTCACCCAGATGCATAGGGCCTAGGTTAGTCTCATGCTGGCTCCCTAGCTGTGGGTCCAAAGTCTGCGAGCTCCCACAAGCTCAGATCAGCTGTCTCTGTGGGTTTTCCCATCGTGATCTTGCTCATATAATCCTTCCATCCTCTCCTCAACTGGATTCCCAGAGCTCTGCCCAGTGTTTGGTTGTGGATCTTTGCTTCTGCTTCCATCAGTTATTGGATGAAGGTTCTGTGAAGACAGGGTGGTCACCAGTCTGATTACAGGGGAAGGCCAGTTCAGGCACGATCTCTACTATTGCTAGTAGTCTTATCCTTGTGTTTATCTGGGAGTTTCACTGGCACTAGGTTTCTCCCTAAACCCTTAATGGCTCCCTCTATCAAGATATCTCTTTTATTTACTTGGCCCCTCTGTCCTGTTCCCAACTCAACCACCCTGATCCCTCATGTTCCCTTTCCCTCATCCTCCGCACTCAACTCCCCTGCCCGCACTGCCTCCAGTTTACCTAGACAATCTCATCTGTTTTCCTCTTCCCAGGGAAATCCATGCTTCCCACTTAGAGTCCTCCTTGCTACCTAGCTTCTCTGGGGTTGAGGATTATAGTCTGGTTATTCTTTGCTTTATATCTAATATCCACGTATGAGTGAGTACATACCATGTTTGTCTTTCTGAGTCTGGGTTACCTCACTCACATTGATGTTTTCTAGTTCCATCCATTTGTCTGCAAATTTCATGGTGTCATTGTTTTGTTTTGTTTTGTTTCACAAATACCCTATTTTGTAATTATACCACATTTTTTAATCCATTCTTTGGTTGAGGGCCATCTAGATTGTTTCCAGGTTCTGGCTATTACAAATAAAGAGGCTATGAATTATAGTTGAGCAAGTGTCCTTGTGGTATGATTGAGCATCCATTGGGTATATGCCCAAGAGTGGTATTGCTAGGTCTTGAGGTAGATTGATTTCCAATTTCTGAGAAACTGCCATACTGATTTCCAAACTGGCTGTATAAGGTTGCACTCCCACCAGCAGTGGAGGAGTATTCCCCTTACTCTATCTCCTCTCCAACTTAAGCTGTCATTAGAGTTTTTTTTTCTTTTTCTTTTTCTTTATTAATAAATTTTCTACTCACTCCTCATACTATCCACAGACCCCCCCTCCTTCCTCCCACCCTCAGCCCTCTTTCCCAAGCCACCCCGCATCCCCACATCCCCCAAATCGAGGTCTCCCATGGGGAGTCAGCAGAGCCCAGCTCACTGAGCCTAGGTAGGTCCAAGTTTTTGATCTAGGCCATTCTGACAGGTGTAAGATGGTATCTCAGAGTCATTTCTATTTGCATTTCCCTTATAGCAAAGGATGCTGAACTTCTTTAGGTGCATCTCAGCCATTCAAGATTCTTCTGTTGAGAATTCTCTGTTTAAATCTATACCCCATTTTTTTGGAGACAAGCTTTCTCTGTGTAGCTTTGGTGCCTGTCCTGGATCTGTCTCTGTAGCCCAGGCTGGCCTCAAACTTGCAGAAATTCACCTGGCTCTGCCTCCTGAGTGCTGGGATTAAAGGCGTGTGCCACCACTGCCCAGCTAATACCCCATTTTTAATGGTATTATTTGGTATACTGATGTCTAGTTTCTTGAGTTCTTTATACATTTTGTAGATCAGTCCTATCTCAGATGTGGGGTTGGTGAAGATCTTTTCCCATTCTGTAGGCTGTCATTTTGTCATATTGACAATGTCCTTTCCTTACAGAAGCTTTTCAGTTTAAGGAGGTCCCATTTTTTTAAAATTGTTTATCTCAGTGTCTGTGCTACTGGTGTTATATTAAGGAAGTAGTCTCCTGTGTCAGTGTTCAGGACCACTTCCCACTTTCTCTATCAGCTTAAGTGTAACTGGGTTTATGCTGAGGTCTTGGATCCGCTTGGACTAGAGTTTTATGCAGGGTGAGAGATATGGTTCTATTTGCATTCTTCTACATACTGCCATCCAGTTATGCCAGAACCATTTGTTGAACTGGTTCTTTTTTCCATTGTAAATCTTTGGCTTCTTTGTCAAAAATAAGGTGTTCATAGGTGTATGGATTTATGTCAGTGTCTTTGATTCAATTCCATTGATCCATGTGTTTGTACTTATGCCAATACCAAACTGTTTTTATTAGTATATCTCTATATTAGAGCTTGAAGTCAGGGATGGTGATACCTCCAGAAGTTCTTATTGTACAGGATTGTTGTTAGCTATCCTTGTTTTTTGTTTGTTTGTTTGTTTGTTTTTCTCTATGAGTTGAGTATTGTTCTTTCAAGATCTGTGAAGAACTGTGCTGGGATTTTGATGGGGATTGTATTGAATTTGTAGATTGCTTTTGGTAAGATTGTCCTTTTTACTATGTTAATCCTACTGATCCATGAGCATGGAAGATATTTCCTTTTTCTGATCTTTTCCCCAATTTCTTTTTTCAAAGACTTGAATTTTTTTATATGGGTCTTTCATTTGTTTGATTAGAGTTACTCCAAGATATTTTATATTACTTGTGGCTATTGTAAATGAAATTGTTTCTCTGATTTCTTTCAAAGCCCATTTATCATTTGTATATAGGTGGGCTACTGAATTTTTGAGTTAATCTTGTATCCAGCCACCTTACTGAAGCATTTATCAGCTGTAGAGTTCCCTGGTAGAATTTTTGGTGTCATTTATGTGTACTATAATATCATCTGCAAATAGTAAAAGTTTGATTTCTTTCTTTCCAATTTTTATCCCTTTGATCTCCTTGTGTTGCCTTATTACTCTAGCTAGAGTATGGAGTACTATATTCAATAGATATGGAGGGAACAGCCTTGTGTTGTCCCTGATTTTAGTGGAATTGCTTTGAATTTCTCTCTGTTTAATTTGATGATGGCTGTCAGCTTGCTGTAAATTGCCTTTATTATGTTTAAGTATGTTCCTTTTATCTTTGCTATCTCCAAGACCTTTATCATGAAGGAGTGTTGTTATTTTGTCAAATGCTTTCAGGAACCAATGAGATGATTATGTGTTTTTTTTCTCTCTCAGTTTGTTTATATAGTGGACTACTTTGACATATTTTCATATGTTGAACTATCCCTGCATCTCTGGGATGAAGCCTACTTGATCATGTGGATGATTTTTTGGATGTGTTCTTGGATTCAGTTTGCCAGTATTTTATTGAGTATTTTTGCATCAATGTTCATGAGGGAGATTGGTCTGTAATTCTCTTTCTTTCTTGAATCTTTGTTGGTTCTGTGTATCAGGGTAGCTGTGGCCTCATGAAAAGAATTTGGCAATATTCCTTCTGTTTCTATTGTGCTGAACAACTTGAAGAGTATTGGTATTATCTCTTTGAAATTCTTGTAGAATTCTGCACCAAAACCATCGGACCCTTGGCTTTCTTGTTGTTGTTGTGAGACTTTTAATGACTGTTTCTATTTCCTTAGGTGCTATAAATCTGTTTAAATTGTTTGTCTGGTCTTGATTTAATTTTGTTATGTGGTACCTATCAAGAAAGTTGTCCATTTCTTTTACATTTTCCAATTTTGTGGAGTACAGGTTTTGAAGTATGACCTAAAGATTCTCTGTATTTCCTCATAAAGTCTGCTTTATGTCCCTCTTTTCATTTCTGATTTTGTTAATTTGGGTATTCTTTCTCTGCTTTTTGGTTAGTTTGGATAAGTTTTTGTGTATCTTGCTGATTTTTCTCAAAGGACCAACTCTTTGTTTCATTGATTCTTTGTATTATATTCTTTGCTTCAATTTTATTGATTTCAGCCCTGAGTTTGATTATTTTCTGCTGTCTACTCCTCCTGGGTGAGTTTGCTTCTTTTTGTCTAGAGCTTTCAGGTGTGCTGTTTAGTTGTTTGTGTGAGATTTCTCCAAATTCTTTGTGGAGGCACTTAGTGCTATGAACTTTCCTCTTAGCACTGCTTTCATTGTGTCCCATAAGTTTGAGTATGTTGTGGATTCATTTTCATTGAATTCTAGGAAGTCTTAATTTCTTTCTTTATTTCTGCCTTGACCCAGAAGTGGTTCAGTTGAGAGTTTTTCAGTTTCCATACATTTGTAGCTTTTCTGTAGTTTTTGTTGTTGTTGAACTCTAACTTTAGCCCATGAAGGTCCAACAAGATACAAGGAGTTATTACATTTTTTTTGTATCTGTTGATATTTACTTTGTGACCGAGTATGTGGTTAATTTTAGAGAAGGTTCCATGAGTTGCTGAGAAGAAGGCATATTATTTTGTGTTTGGGTGAAATGTTCTGTAGATGTCTATTAAGTTCATTTCAGTCATAGCATCTGTTAGTTCCCTTGTTTTTCTATGTGTCTATCTGGTAGACCTGTCCATTGGTGAGAGTGGGATGCTGAAGTATGCCACTATTAATGTGTAGGGTTTGATGTGTGATTTAAGCTTTAGTAATGTTTCTTTTACAAATGTGGGTGCCCTTGTGTTTGGGGCATAGATGTTCAGAATTGAGACTTCATTATGATGAATTTTTCCTTTGATGAATACAGAATTATTTTTAATATGCCATATGTTAAAATTGTTGTCAATATGGAAATATAGAAAAGGGAAAAGAACAAATTCAAAATACGATGCATAAAATTTTGATAGCTAGGCATGGTGATACATACCTTTAATCCCAACAATCAGGAAGCAGAGGAAAGCAGATCTCTGTGAGTGCAAAGCCATTCTGGTTTATACAATGAATTCCAGGACAGCCAAAGCTACATAGTGAGTTCTGTCTAATAAAACATACATTTTAAGACACACATATACATGAAATTTCTTTATATATAATATTATATATATATTATTAATATATTATATATTATATATTATATTATTATAATATATATTATATTGTATATATTATATATAATATTAAATAATAAAAATATAGCCATCTCATTTACACATTACAATATATTCAAATATAAAAATTTATTTTCATTATTTTACTGTGTTATTTGTAAAAACAAAAAAATCAAGAAAACTTTAGCCAACTAAATAGTGTGCAATAAAATACTAATTAACTTTTTCAATATGTTCTGAAAACAGTTTTTTTTTTGGAGGGGAAACAATCTACAAAGCAAATTATATATTATTGTAATCAAAATAAAAATTTCAAGGCCATTCTTCAGAGATATAAAATATAACCTAAAAGCGTTATGCAGAAGCAGAAAAGATCAAAGATAGCCAAGGCCTATCTGAACAAACAGAGTGTGGCAGGAGCTGTAGCCTTACTGACTTCAGGTTGTTCTGCAGTGTCATAGGAATACAACAAGTGGTACTAGTGCAAAGTATACATATATGTAATGGAGTAGAATAAAAAAAAAACTAGATTTTAGTTCATGCAACTAAAACTACCTGATTTATTTTTAGCAATTTTTATTATACAATGGAAAAAATGATAATATCTTTTGCAAATGGTACTGAGAAAACTCAGTTTTAATATGTAGAAGAATTTAACAATATTCCTATTTCTCACCTTAATGGAAACTCAAAACTAAGTAGATCAAAGACTTCAACATAAGACCTGACACTCTAAAATTGTTAGAGGAAAAGGAAGGAATGGATTTCAACATATACTTATGGGCAATGATTTTCTGAGTGAGACTCTAGTAGCATAGGAAATAAGAAAAACAGTTGACACATAGGTTGTCTTGAAAGTAAAAAAAGCTATAGAACAAAAACAACTGTTTATAGAGTGAAGAGGTAGTCCACAGAATGGGAAAATCTTTGCCAGATATACTTCTGACAGAGGATTAATGTTCAGAAAATAAAAAGAACTCAAACACTAAATACCAAGGAAGTAAACAATCCAATTAAAAACTAGAATACAGACTTAAAAAGAATTATCCAAAGAAAACAATAGGAGACACTTGAAGTGTTCCATTTGGGGAAAGGTATCCTCTTCTTCCAATCACACCCGTAGCCATGAGAGGGGTAGGGGACTCCCACCTAGTAGTGGGAGTAATAGTCATCTGACTCAACCATGGCAATAAGCAGGGTGAAAGACATCCCAGGTCACCTAAAAGCCATCATCTGAAAGCCTTGTCTCTGAGGATTAGCTTTAATGGTACCAGAAAGCACCATGCAAGCTTCCAAAGGACAGAAACAACCAACAGACCTACCTATGATGTCTATTATCCATTGCAATAACCAGGGCAGCAAATAACTTAAAGTGCAGTAATGTCATTCAAGCCTGGACAGTACCCAACAACTCTCTAACTGCACTTAAGACACAGTAACCAACAATTCTCTAATTGGACAATAGGGAAATCATTCTTGGTTCTGGAAACATAGCAAACTACTCAGGGCTAGTGAAGTTATAGATCTTGGAGGAGAACCTACAAATACCACTTTACCAAATCAGGATAATCCTAGCTACAATCTAAATATTTTTTATTATGCTCCCAGATAAGCATATCCTCACCCTTCATTGAGGAAACTTTTCTTTGCAACAGAAGAAAACCATTACAGTTAAACTGCAAAGGTGTGGAGCCCAATCTCAGATGATATATTTATAACACAAGGCTCAGGGATCATTGTAGAAGAGGGAGATGAAAGATTGTGAGAGCCAGAGGAACAGAGAATTGGCTGTGAGATTGTTTCTCCTAGGAATGTCAGAAGCTACATCTATAGTCTCACCAACACAACTGCCTAAGTAAGAGTGAACAAGGACAACAGCAACTGACATTGTAGAGTGTACAGGGTAAACCCAGGAGGCCTAAACCCTGCACAAAGATCCATAGGCAACCAAGGAATACTGGGGTCAGGGGGGGGGAGAATAACAATATTTCCAAGGGAAAAGCACACCAATTGGTTATCCATTATAGAGTTGTCATCCCCAAAAACATACATACAATTTACATTATACAAACTAACTGTATATGTAAACACACAATATATTATTTACAAGCATATTATAGACACATATACACATATGTATATAACAAGAATTAATGAAAAACACAGGCCATGGATCTGAAAAAGAGAGTTTATATGGAGGAAAAGATATATTACATTCTCAAAAAAAATGAAAATAATTGATGTCCATCATGTGTCTTACTTTTACACACCTACTGTGTGGTATGCCAGTCAGTACTCCTGATTTTGTCTCATTTATTTTAACCAGCTGAAATGATTTATTTTTCTCCATTTACACGTAGTGAACCTGAGGACCAACCAGGTTAAATAAACTGGCAGGGTCACACAGCTTGTAAATGGCAGAACCAGCATGAAAGGCAAAGCTGTTTGGTTAACAAATCTCTATTTACTCCACCGTGTGACACTGGAATGAATTCAATGTCAACATAAACCTTCACTAATAATGGAAAGGTAGTATTGTAATTGAAATGGTTGACACTTGCTGTTAAAGCATTTGGTGTCACAGACAGCTAAAGTATTTTCTAAATGTATTATACAGTCCATGAAATAACCAGACCTTGTCACCATCTTAAAATAAAAAAAAGGAAGTAGAGCATGGTTAGGAAACTAGCCATACTGTCACGTTTTCTTTCATATAAGCTAGGAAGTATATCAATAATGTAGGTTAACGGTCTCAGTATTTGACTATGCTTGCCCTGTCTAGATTGTATAAAAAAAAAAAGCGTAAATTTTACTGAAATCCTGTGTTATTTTACAATCAATAGAATTATGCATAAGGCAGGTCAGAAGTGGTCTTTTGTCTCAAATGATGGTATTCTATTTTTGCTTAAGTGCAACAGTGAAAGTTTTATTTAGGAAAATACCCTAGGTTCACAGGAAACAAAGCAACAATAGCAACAAAATCAAAACAGCCAGGAGATAGAGAGGTTCGGGAAAGACTGAACACATATTACTATGTATGAGAGGATGTTGACAAAGCAAAAATAATTTCACAAACACAAGAGCTATGTAGCATGTGAACTAATCCAGAAAAGAAAGGAGTATTCTCATTATTAATTTTAAATGCATTTAACTGTGCTCCAGTGCTCAATTAGTTGATCAAAGGCTATTATATTTTGAGTATGAATTGTCCTGCACAGGACTAAACCTTGTTCCTTAGATAGGAGTCCTTTTTTGTGAGTTTATGGAAACTTGAGGGGATGGGTCTTAGCTGAAGGAGGTCCCTGAAAATATGGTCTTAGAGGGTGTCATGTTCTGTCCTCTTTTTGCTACTCTTGGAGTTGCAGTGGATGTATTTTATAGATATGTGTACCATCTACAATGAATTTAATATAAGCAAATTGGCCTCAAACATGTAAATGTGCCTCATGTAATTAGTTGAATGATTTAAAAGAAATCATTGAGGTGCTCAGCAAGCCTTAACACTGTAGCATCAATTCCTGTGTGAGATGCCAGCTTCTACAAGCTTGGCACTTGCCAACCCTAACAATGAAATGACACAGCTTTTTAGACATAACATACATATTCTAGTATAAATATACTACTAACTGACCCATGGAAATATATACTGTAATAATTTTAAATTGCAATTAAATTAGTGCTTGTCAATAGCATGCTACAGTAAGGATACAACCCAGTGATATGTGTCTATCTCATAGATCCTGCTGTAAGTTTTTAATCTTTCTTTTTTGTTCTTGTTGTTTGCCTGCTCGCTTGTTTGAGACAGGGTTTCTCTATGAGGCCTTGGATATCCATGAACTTGCTCTGTAGACCAGGCTATCCTGGAACTTAACATATTCTCCTGACTCTGCCTCTCAAGTGCTCGGATTAAAGGCATGTGTCAGCATACCTGGCCTCCCGCTATGAACTTTCACTCTCCTCCAATGCTCAGAAACAAAAAATTCTGTTCAAAATCATGACTTCTGTTAATCTGAGAAATACAACCTCCATTTTGGCAAAAATAACAGATTTTGATTTAGCTACTAGTTTGTGAAGGTCAGTTTTGCATCTGTGGTTTGCAGAAAAGCACTAACTCTTTTAAAAATGTATTTTTATATTTTATGGATTTAAATACATACTTATGTATTTATTTTTACTTTTTGGCAGTTTCATACATGTATATAATGAATCTTAATTCTTTTTGCCCCCTATTGCTCTTTGGTATCAGCTGCTTTCTCCCACTGGAACCCTGTTTCTTCCCAATTCCCACTCTTACTTTCACATTTTTATGTGTGTGTTTGACCCACCATCTTTAAATCAGATTGCCTACACAAGCATGGGTGCTGATTATTTATCCAGTTACAGGAAACTTATTAAGGGATAGACCACCAATGAAAGTGATATCCCTCCCTCTAGCCACCATTAATTTTCAATAGTCCCTCAGGAAGGGAAAGAGCCTCATGAGCTCTCCTCCCTTTTCCCATGAAATATGGGATATCTTCCCATAAATTCTTGATCAAGAGGGTCTCAGAAGCCCCCAAACTAGTACAAGTGATTGCCATTGCTCTTGTTTTCCCACCAAAACAAGATGGTTAGATCCTATTGCAGAAGATACCACTCAATTTTAGTCAGAAGACATGTAGAAATCAAACTAGTGATGACTTGAAAGATTTCTCAATGCTCACTGGTTTTTCTAACGCCATGGGCTGCTAGGGGACAAAATTCAAATACTCAGTTGTAAAACCATCCAGGCAAAATATGCTCATTGGTGCAATTGGCAGTGGTGTGAATGCTATGGGGTTAATGAACTGCTTTCTGATTGTGTTCAAAGCTGTTTCCACAGAAGGTAAATCAGGTGTATTACTTTACAACCCGCCAACATCCCATGCCTGAGAAAATCATAGGTCCTAGGGAAGAACCTACTACTACTACTATTTTCTTAAATGGATATGATAGCAAAATGCCATCTAAATCGTATTATTTCACCCAAAGATTAGTGCTGCTCATAGCATTCATTGAAGCACTTCTTTTCCAAAGTCAAAATCAGTATAGAAACTCACAAATGGTCAAAGTGTAATCTATATTTGACTGTTGTGTGCTTGGTCTTAAAGGAAACATTCATATCGTTCTTCTCCTCCACCTGAAGGCTCACAGGACATCCCAGAAGAGGGAATGGTGAGATCCAAAGACAGAGGTTGGAGAGGAGGGCTGTGAAAGAGTGAGTGTCCTTCAGGCACAACAAGGCTGAGAATCTCAGGAATTCACTGAAGCTCTGGCTATCTGAACAGGAACAATACAAGATTGGGCTGAAAAAAAAATCAGAGCTAGTAGAGTATCAGTTCAGGCCCTTTGGGCTTTCAGCATCCTCATCGAAATGCCAGGTGTTATTCCAACAGGCCTACCTTTATCACAGCCTTGCCTTTTTCCCTTGAGGCTTTCAATATCCTTTGTTCTGTACATTTCTTGTTTTGATTATTGTATGTCATGGTAGTTTCTTTTCCCTTTTGATCTACTTCTTCTCTGTGTCTTGCACACGTTAGCACCATGACTTTCTTTAGAATTGGCAAAGTTTTTTTCTACAATATTGTTGAAAATATGTTCTGTTTTTGTGACTTGAATTTCTTCTTCTCCTATACTTACTATTTTTGTTTGATCTTCCTTAGTGTTCCATATTTCCTCAGTGTTTTGTGCCTGATTTTTTTTTTAAGATTTACCATTTTTCCACTGAGTGATATATTTCTTCTGCCTTATCTTTGAGATATAATATTCTTTTTTCCCCTTGATCCAACCTGCTGGTGAAGGACTCCTCTGAGATTTTCGTAGGACTTTCTGAGCATTTTGCTGCAAGCTTTATTTCCATTTAGCTCTCTTCAGATAGTCTACACATGCTACCAAAAGAGAAATGCAATCATCAATCTTATCTAGCCTTGAATCCTTGGAGTTACAATCCTGGCAGATATGCCCACTTGTGGAAAAGGAGCACAAACATTAAGATAGTAACCAAGTTGAGGTCTGCTCCATGAGATGAACTGATGCTCGACACTGTCAGTGAGAACAGGAGTCTAAGACTAGTTAGGACATAGGGCCCTGGAGAAAGCGTGCTACTATTATTCTGCTAAATGAAAATAGCAAAAAGGGTTTCTAATGACATGTTGCTATACTCATAGATCAGTGCTCATCAGAGGGGTTTCAATCGATAGCAATTAACACAGAAACCCGCACAGGTTTAATGTGCGAAGAATAAGAGGCTTTGGAATGCTCAGTTCTAAACTGGATGTTTATGTTATCCTGATCCCCTCAAGACTCTGGGATCTAAGTCAACAAGGGAGAGGGTTAAGAAGATTGCTGAGATTCAGAGGTTGTGGATGATTTCCAGAAAATGGCTTTCCAGGACACCACAGGACAGATACACATATGAAGTCAGAGATTGTGGCAGCTTTCAGAAGACCTTCACAAGTTCCTGCCCAACAAAATCTCAGAATGGAGGAGGAGATCTAAGCAAGAAGTCCCACCTGTAACCAATGGACTATTGACATTTGATTTCTGTTGCAGGAGAGAAAGTCAGTTTCTTCAATGGACTGATGTTCATATATTAACCTCACTCCAGACCGGCACCATGACAAGAAGCTGGCCAACACAAGCTGGACTCCATGTTTGGTGATTTTATGTCACTTTCATATAGAGAAAGAGGAAGAGAGAGAGAGAGAGAGAGAGAGAGAGAGAGAGAGAGAGAGAGAGAGAGAGAGAGAACATGAGATTGGATAGATAAAGGTAGGGGGCTATCAGGGAGGAGTTGAGAACAAGAGTGAAACAATAAAAATATATTGTATAGAATTCTCAAAGGGTAAATAAAAACATTATTTAAAAAAATCAAAAATGGCCGGGCAGTGGTGGTGCACACCTTTAAGCCCAGCACTTGGGAGACAGAGCCAGGCGGATCTCTGTGAGTTCAAGGCCAGCCTGGTCTACAGAGCAAGATCCAGGACAGGCACCAAAACTACATAGAGAAACCCTGTCTCAAAAAATAAATAAATAAATAAATAAATAAATAAATAAATAAATAATGTGCTTCTGAAATGCTTTTATTTTTCAGTGAGGTATAGTTTTATTATAATAAATACTTTTCACACAAATTGATCTAAATAAAAATAACAATACTAATATTAGTAATGATGGTCTTATAATAATTATTGTCACAAGATTAGTTTGATTGAAGCATGAATGTCATGGTGCTATTTTGGTATCTTAAAATAAGATAATATTTAATATCACTTTTCATTGTTATTCCAATTTGAATAAGCCTTGAATAATTATAAAATATTTTATCCTGGAGCATTTGAATAATATACATAATTCCTCTAGAAAAATACTTAAAATTTTGTTATGATAATTTAAATAGATTATAATGGTATTTTGTAAGAGTTAATTATCTTAAGCAACAATAAAATATAATGCAAACTCTCTAAAGATGGAAATTATGTAACTTATTTATCCCAAACATCCTCAAATGACTGCAGATTAATGCTATAATAAAAATCAATGTGAAAAATGAATGTATTTAAATTCTGGACAGTGCTAGAGTTTTAATTATAAAGCAATACAGTAATTAGTGAAAAATGCATTTCATATATTTCATGTTGCCTTTAATTGGATTGCATTTCTTATTTGAAAAGGATCTTAAAATACAATCACACTCAACTTCGTTACAATGTAAATGTTCATCAGTAAGATGTGTTTCTTGACTACAGAATGATGAACTTACTGCACATTCACAAAATGTTCTTTTAAGTATGATCCATGGAGTAGAGACAAGAGAAGCTTCAGTATATGGTTATAAACAGCCAATTTCTACGGCTTGGTCTGAACACAGTTTTTCTTCAAATTATTTAAGATGGCCCTCCAGATTAGGGCTCCCTAACAACAAAGTCAAAGTTAATTAGTCTTCACTAACAGACAAGCAGTAAACTTCATGAGGTCAGCTCCACCCCCAAGAAAGTGGACGTAAGGGAGAGGTTTTTAAAGCAGTGTCTGATTTTATAGGTAGTGCAGGGAAAGGCTAAGCCAATAAAATGTAATGGTTCCATTCTATATTTTAATAGCAACCTCCAAAGGACAGAGCACTTCCCTGTGATTTGAAGGCAAGGCCCTGTACCAGGTTAAAAATGGCACGTGAGCACAGAAAATGACTGTCATTTTACTTTCATCCTGAGAACGGAATATAACAAGTGAATAGCAATCAAATGTATACCAATCATTGGTTTGCAAGGTCGATTCTTCCTACACTAAGCCACGAGGAGACCCCAGAAGCCACCCTGAGACTCCTTCAGTTGATAAATCATGGGAGGTCTATCACATGAGGGGGAGAAAGAACACCAACCTAAGAATCTTGGGATGCTATTAGGAAATGTTAGGCGTGAGCAGCTGTAGTCAATTATGGCTTCATTTTCTCTTCAGTCGTCTTTGGTTGCATGCCATAACTGCACAGGGCATTGAGGTTTATGGCTCTAAAATAGCCTTGTCATTTTGTGAAGCCTACCAGAGCAGAGAGGTTTGATAAATGGTTTTTTAAAAAAAATGTTACTTAGAAAGCAGCTTCAATCAGATTAGTTTTCGGCTGTTTATTTTCAGAATCTTGATCATCCCCAAGCATCTCATAGCTATAATGATGGCACAAAATTGAAGAGTAAGATAAAGATTCAACAAAATCTATTTATTTGTTTACAGGCTGTTTATGTTGCATTTTCTAGTAATCCAATTCAGTAAATGCTCTGTGAATTTGCTCTTAGAAGGAATCTTGTCATGGAATACTGGAATACTGGAGTATAGATGATATGAATTCATCACAGAGAAGATATGGTTTCTAAATCTCAACAATCATAAAGTTGTTATTTTGATTACAACAGGAAACCTTAATGGTTTTGTTTACCAACACGCTTTTAAAATCTATGTCATCACTTAAAATAGGAGGGAATAAAATAATTCTCAATTGGTGTGTTCCAAGGCCCAACCTATCAGATATTACCATAGTGAAAACAGCAAGAGAAATCTATTTAGAAACAAACACAGCTTTGGAGACACCATTACTTAATTTACTACTAAAGATCCTTATGTAAAAAGAACATAATTTATTGAAAAGAAATCACATGAAATTCTGGAAGGCAGCGGTGTGGGGGAAAGGTTCCAATTCTGAGCAGATCGCAGGAGCAACAGGGCATTTTCCCACTGGCGATCAGTGTAATTGCAACATAGATGGGATTCAGTATCTCCTCCATGTGAAATTTGTCTTTCATCCAATCAACGCAAACAAGTAATGCACTGCAAGGTATATTATATTCCATCCACTTCCCAATAAAGTCAGTGGTGTCCAATCAGGCTTCTATTGTCAGTAGAGAATCTGAAATTGATACAATCATCAAATTGATCCAAAGTTGTCAATCATCCTGCATCTTTTCTTCCCTTCCTTTTTTCCCCTTCAGGATTTAAGAATTCCAATGGAGAGTGTCATATTGATTTGAGAATTTAAAGAGTAATTGTTGAAATGGGGGGGGGAGTGTTTCCTAATTATTTGCAAATGAAAAACTTTCAAATTGCTTCAGTATGTCCTCTATTGATAAGTACCTTTTGAATGAAAATCATGTACTCTTGCTAAAAAGTATTTTTTATTTAATTAGCTCTATTTTATGTGCCACTTTTTAAAGAACTAGGTAAAACTTATACTACATTATACATTTTTGAGACTGTTAAGGATCAATTGAAGTTCCCAAGAATTTCTTTTATTTTATGTTTATATATGCACAAAAGTAAGACTTATATTAGGTATGTTATTTCATAATCATTTACATATTTCCATACTATAAACATATGTGATTTCAATGGAGTGGAAGGAAGCTCCCTGAAGACAGGGAGAGAGCTACATGTGTGTTTTAATTATAATTCTACTCCAGGACATTAAGTTCAACAGTAGAAGAGTGAGCCTTTCATGGTAAGTAAGCATTTTCCTTGTTGCCACTTTTTCTAAGGGTGATTGAGTTTATTATCCATATAGTTTGTGCTGAAATTCTCAAAATAGTGGCATTCCCGTGAATGTTAGGACTCTGGTTTCCTTAGAGAATGTCATTAGATGACACACCTAAACCTCTGCTCTTAATGGGAGAAAAGATACCTCTCATCTTCTGGAAAAATTATGATTTCCACCATATTTCAGCTTCTATCACCTGTTTCCACCATTTGCAACCACAAATTTTCCTCTATGTGTTATACATGGTGTGTAAGACAGAGTTTTCTTAGGATTTCTTTTCTGTACACATTAAATAATTTATTTGATCTAGGAAACATATGCAAATACCTAGAACAGAGCTAGCTCTAAACAATATAGTTAACAGAAAATATCAAGTTCACAATGATGTTAGTATTGATACGGGCATTTAAAGACATTCTGTGTTGAACTTTAAACACAAAAGTGGAAGGAGAATGTAGATTAGGAATGAGGAACGTGCACATTGAAACCATTAGAGATTGCTTTGACTCTTCTCATTGAGAGCAAAATTCGTGACATTTTGGAAATCTAATCTTATCTGTGATTCACTGAATTCAACAGTTCCAGGATGCTATTGCTAAGCCTGCATATAATAAACAACCCACTAGAAAGATATAATCTAGCTGATATGTGGCATTTATCCAAGTAAAATATCTTACTGTACTCATATTTGTGTCTCAAATAGAAAAATAATTACCATTTCTCAGATGCTAGCTAGCTTCCCCACCCTTAAATGCAGTTGCTGTTTGTTACAATAAAGGTCGTTAAGAATTTTGTATATATATATATATATATACATATATATATATATATATATATAGCACATATCTATGGTGTGGGGAGTAGATGCCACCCATAGGATAAATGATGTCACTGCCATGTGAGCTATTAGATAGTAAACAGTGACAAAATTAGTTCATTACTGACCAGAGCCATGCACATGTGACAAAAATTGTTTCACAAAGAGAATTGTAGCACCTGTTTACAGCTGCTATTAATATTCATATATCCATCCAGAAAATCATATGCAAACAGATGGATGAAATTTGAAACCTGTCAAAGCACAATTTCTTAATTGCCTTAAATAAAATATTCCTGCAGTTGGTGTAGAAGCAATTAGATGCATGCTATATTCATTACCATTTCCTAGTGTCAAGTTTTTATAATTAGGAAAATTGATATGCTGGATATTCATCACAGGGCTTGTGATAGTTGCAAAAACTAAACTAGCAAATCTATAATAATAGTTGTAAAGAATGCAGGTATAATTAGCACCATTAGGTAAGCAAATAATATTTTGAAATGTACAAATTTTATACTATTATTTATACAGCATCATAATTATTCTTACTCATGTGTATTTATGTCCTGGAATATAGTATCCATCTAACAAGAAGTATGCAATAAAATAATTTGTCATGATTTTATATGTGCACCAACCAAACCAAGGATGGAAATACGTATTTGATTAGTTAGGCCTACCATTTGAACCTTATGTATTGAGAAATTTGGACACTTGTAACAAATAGCTCCACAATGTGTCTATGAGTTCTATGTTACAAAGCTATAGAATCTTTCCTTATTAGTAAAATAAAATCTAAAATCTAACCATAATTAATGTATCAAGTGTCAATAGTTTAATTTGTTTTTCTTTCTTTGTTTCTTGAGATAGAGCCTTACTATGTGGCTCTAGCTAGCCTAAAACTTATTATGTAGAGCAGGCCAGTGTTGAAATAACTGTTTTTTCTGCCTCTGTCCCTTGTACTGGAATTACAGGTATGTACCACCATGTCTAGTCAGAGCTTAATTTAAAAAGCTTTTGCTATTATTTCAACTTTCAAAAATTAAATTTTACCGCCATTTCGTGGACGCCAGGGGACGGAGCGCATCTGCGGAAGCAGATCCCGAAGGGCGCGGGTGGGCCTGTCGGAGTGTTGGGATTTGAGCTTCGGCTGTTTGAACCCAGGATCTCGAAATGCATCGTGATTCCTGTCCATTAGATTGTAAGGTGTATGTAGGTAATCTTGGAAACAATGGGAACAAGACTGAATTAGAACGGGCTTTTGGCTACTATGGACCACTCCGAAGTGTGTGGGTTGCTCGAAACCCTCCTGGCTTTGCGTTCGTTGAATTTGAGGATCCCCGAGATGCCGCTGATGCTGTCCGAGAGCTAGATGGAAGAACACTATGTGGCTGCCGTGTAAGAGTGGAACTTTCGAATGGTGAAAAAAGAAGTCGGAATCGTGGCCCACCTCCCTCCTGGGGTCGTCGCCCTCGAGATGATTACCGTAGGAGGAGTCCTCCACCTCGGCGAAGATCTCCAAGAAGGAGAAGCTTCTCTCGAAGCCGGAGCAGGTCACTTTCTAGAGATAGGAGAAGAGAAAGGTCTCTGTCTCGCGAGAGAAATCACAAGCCGTCTCGATCCTTCTCTAGGTCTCGTAGCCGATCTAGGTCAAATGAAAGGAAGTAGAAGACCAGTTTGCAAAAGAAGTGATGTACAGGAAAGAACTTCATTTGACAGGAGTATGTACAGGAAATTCAAGTTTGTTTGAGACTTCATAAGCTTGGTGCATTTTTAAGATGTTTTAGCTGTTCAAATTTGTTTTGTCTCTTGGAACGGTGACACACAACGATGTAATTCTCTATGGTTCCAAATGGATCCTAGGAGGCATGTAATATCAAGAAGTGTTACTTTACAATGTTCCCTTAAGCAAGATTGAATTTGCTTTGAACTTTAGTTTTTCATAGACTGAAATAAACCTAGATCCTGCCCAGTTAAAGTGTGATGTGCTAATGATATAGAAAGAGCTGGCAGA
>CABHPQ010149025.1:10610-29217 GCA_902168405.1 Peromyscus aztecus | reverse complement strand
GATACACACACACACACACACACACACACACACACACACACACACACGCTCTCCTATTCCTAAATAAATAGGCAGTTTGGAGCAGTAGGGGTTTTTTGTGCTGGTGTCAGCAATATGGTTTGTTAACCAGGCAGGAGTGGGATTGCTAAATAATTAGAATATTCTAATTTTCTGGGGAAAAAATCACGAATTAAAAATTTTCAAGCCATACTGTGCTTTTCCTCAAGGTAGATACATGTGATATTGCTATTAAATGTCATCCCTAAATTGATGTAATGATGGGACAGGATGTCCTCTTTGTCACCTGCCAGCCATATGTGGTACACCGTCCTTCCTTCTTCCACACTCATTAACAGCTTGCCCACTTACATCCTCGGTGCCTTGCCTCTCTCTGTTACAGCTTTGGACAGAACCCAGCAGCACCTTGTCAGTCACCTTGGAAACTGTGGCCCAAGACGCCAGGCAGACAGCTTGCAGGTGAGTCTCTTCAGGGGCGCATTCCCGTTCTGCATCTGTGTGCAGAAGGGTGCGGTTTGGAATTCTCGCTGCTGTCAGAAGGAAGGTGGAAATGCATTCACGTTACAAGTCTCGGCGCCTCCAGCAAGAGCCACCACCACAACAAAGGCAACTCACTCTCTCTTCCTGCTCGGAGAGTGATTTGTTTATTCATAGAGAGACAGGCATGCTAGGTATAATAGAAAAAGTGAAAGCCTGCAAGAGGATGATTTAAAAGGAGTGTTTGGAGTCTTTCTATAAAGTTCAGTCTTGATAGCACAGCAAGATGATGAAAAATCATGAAAGTACAGAATGCACTTTAGAGGTAATAGAATGGCCAGGATGGAGGGGTGGAAACACAGAGGGCTAGGGGAGGGGAAACACACTGTGGGGTGGGTGAAATCAAGACCTGAGGTTCTAACCCAGGCACCACTCTACCATGATTTAGGGATGGTTTGACAGTCCCCCAAGGACTCCTGTGTTGGAAGCTTGCTCTCCAGTATGACAGCATTGAGGTGGTGGAACCCCTCAGACATGAGACCCAGTGGGAGGGAATAAGGTCACAGGTCTTTCTAGCATCTGCTCTTGGAAGGAGTCAATGCTGGTCTTGCAAAGTGAGTGTGTGTCCTCAAGAACATCTGGGTGTCTCTGGCTTCCGGTCTCATCATGTGGTCTGTCCCTCTTGTACCCTTAACATGACATGTCTGCTGTGTTCTAGTGCAGCCTCACAGAAAGCTAAGCTTTGGTTGTCCTGCCTTGGACTTTCAGTCTCCAAAATTGTGAGCCAAAAAAAAACCCCAAAAAAACCCAAAACCCTCTTTTCTTCATAAAGTTCCCAACCTCTGGTACTTTTTGACAGTGACAACAACATAAATATGATACACCCTAGTGTGTGCTTTCCTGAGGGATTAAGATATGGTCACCAGGGGTCTTATCATTTCCTTCAGAGAGACTTAACTCCCCCCCCCCGCCGTGTGTGTACGCATATGCGCACACACATGTGTGTGCATGTGCATGCGCTCATAAAGCATCAGTTTGCCTGTTGGTGAAAATGTGTATGTGCCATGCTTGTGTGTGTGCACCTGCATGTTTGTGAGGAGTGGAGAGCCAAGATAGAGTTGGGTAATTTTCTCAATGGCTCTCTACCTTAAATATCGTGTCACGGTCTCTCTTTTGAACCTGAGCTCACCAGTTTGCTCCCGGCATCCTCTATCTGCATCTCCAGAGTACTGCTTTGCCTGCCACCATTTACCTGAGTGCCTAGGATCTTGACTCTAGACTTCATGCTTACAATGGTGAACACTGTACCCACTGAGTGAGTCATCACCCTAGTTCTAGAGAATTTTAACTCTCAGGAGGATGAAGAAGAATAGAGGCAAGGGGAATTTTCGACATGAAATAATTTATTTTCTCTATGAATTATTGCATGGCATTTAGCCCACCTGGTGGCATTGCCTTCAAGTCTGAAAGTCCAACACGGTCCTTATGGCCAGCAAACCTGGGGGATCTTTCCAAGAGGGACCAACAAACAGTCTGATGTCCAGTGAAAAGTTGTTTGTCCCATTCAGAAACTGCTAAAAAAAAAAAAAGTGTCCGTGGCATGAAAACCATTCTTCTGAATGCCTCCAAAGGGGAAGGGCTGTCTTTCAGGACCAAACAATCAGCTGAGGCTAAGCTGGGAAAGCAGGGATGCCTCATGTCCATGGCAGTCCTGCAAGCTGGAGCTGTCTGGTGACTGCTGGATTCTGGCATCAGCTCCCAGTTCCACACGCTAGCTGGCGAATCAGAGTAGGCATATACCTTGCCAGGATGCTCTCCCCTCCTCTTGGGGTGGGGGTGGGGGGATGGTGACAGAGACACAGCTTGTAAGATGTTGGTGGTATTTTAGAAGTGTTCTCTCAGCACTCATCTGCAAGTGCCTGAGACACACACGTGTGCAAAGTGCCAAGAAGGAAGTTGGCCAAATTGGCTGTGGGCATGATCTCTCTAGTCTCCAGACAGACTACTGGTTTCTGCTTCTCCTTCTCACCATGTGACTGTCTCTGCTGTGCTCAGCCAAGAGATGGCACCAGATCAGCCTGGCTCATCAGCACATCCCTAAGTGTGCAGCTGATACCTCGGCTGCTGTACAGACACAGGTCAGGGGCTGTGTGACCCTGCACAGGGTGCTCTTGCCTCTGGAAATAGTTTCTGTGGGACGATGTTGAGGTTTTGGTCATCTTTGTCTCCTCCCTAGCCAGAGGCTTCCTGGGAATGAAGCCAGTTGGGGAAGATATCCAAGCAAGAGAACAGGCCTCTAAATAATGGCAATAGGAACAGCCAATCCTGCTTATCATTATTCATTATATACTGGAGCATCTGTAGGAAGTCTGGGTCCTACCCACTGGAGATTCTCATTCAGTAGACCTGGGTGTGGTCCGGATTTTTTGCCGCTTCAGAGAGGAAAGAATGGGGAAGACACTCCCAGGAGATCCAATACTGAGGTCAAAAGAAGGCTTGGTGCTGTAAGGATGAAATCATAGTAAGGCACATCGTTTCGAGTCCTTTTACAAAGTCATGGAAGGGCCATCACACGGTGTGACTTGGTAAATCTCAGGCTCACTCTTTCTGATAATGACCTTCAATTCGATGAAGGCAAAGATCCTATGTTAGCATTTGAATACTAGGAAGCCATTTTCATCCACCCTTTGGGTTCACTCTATGCCTGGCAGCGGTTGCTTCCTTCCTGTTTCAGCTAGTCTGCACAGATACCAGTTCCTGTGTGTCCCTTGCCCAGCCTAGAAGAGCCTGGCCAACCCAGACTGAACCACACACGTATGGCATCTTTGTGCCTGTCTCCATCCACTGGGGTCTTTCCCTAGCCCCGGGCTAAGCGTCTCATCTCTGCATAAATCATTTTACAATAACATCTTTGTTTAGCCACGCTTTTCCCGTGTGCGATGCTTAGTGTTGTCAGTTCCACAGAATCCAGGATCACTTGGGAGACAGGCTTCTGGCCATGCCTGTGGCGGGGGTGGATTATCTTGATTAGGCTAACCAAAGTGAGAAGACCTGTCTACTGTGGGTGGTGCTCATCCCCAGGGCTGCTATCCTAGACTATATGAAATGAAGGAAGTCAGCTGAGCACAAGCATGCATGCACTGTTCCTGATTGCGGCTGTCACATGACTAGCTCCCTCAAGCGCCTGCAGTGGTGACTTCCCCGCTATGATGGATGCTAACTTTGAACTGTGAACCAAAAGAAGCCCCTTCTGCCCTAATTCCCGTGCGTTAAGGTGTCTTATCAGGGCACAGGAAAAGAAGCTAAGAGGCCATGGTTGAAGGAGAAAGCTAGAAAGCCTTTCATGCTGTGGTTCAGAGGGAGGGGAGAGAGACAGACAGACAGACAGACAGACAGACAGAAGTGGGCGTTCTCTCTGATCCGAGCACTGTTTTAACTGACAGCAGTCACAACCTTCAGGTCAGCCTCTCAGCCAAAGAGCTGGCCAGCTAGACTCTGGAGTCCAGGGTCTCATCACTTGTTACCACTTAGCTTTACCCAAGCCTATGGCCAGTGCCTTCTGATCCCCAAAGTCTCAAACTCCTCAACTCATGACCACAGTTTATAGGTCCCCTGGCCACCAGGCCAACTCAATCTTTTGGAAATAGTTGCCAGGGGGTGTGGAGCGAAGCCAGATCTAGATTAGTGGTCCTGGATCAGCAGAACTGACACTCTGTGGCTGGGCCGGGACTCAGCATTTGCCTGCCTTGTTCTCCTGCATATTGAACTCTGGAGCCTTTCAACCAAACGGAGGGGGGCCCTGAGCAAGGTGATGAGAGGAAACTGGGGCTGCCAGGCTGCCAAATTGTCCTCCTGCACAGGTAACCTGGTGGGAGTCCTCAGATGAAAGGCAGGAAGGGAGCTGCTCCTTTGATTGGGGTGGTGTTTCAGAAGGCTCTGTTTCGAACACCCTGAATTTGGAGGAGAGAAAACTGATTATTTTTGCCCTCATTACTTTCTCCCCCTATTTAGCAGGTATCATTGTCAGAAGAACAGTCCATTCCACTCTTCCTGGCCTTGGCCTCACACAATAGTCTCTAAAAATAGGCCTTTGCCTCTGAGTTTTTATATATATATATATATATATGATTCATATATATATATGAATGATTGAAGGTCCATTCTAGCTTGTCCGCTGACATCCATTTTGCCTTCCCTTTCCCTAAAATGGCCTTCCACATTCTTCTCTGAATGACCTCTCATTTTCCTCATGAGCACATAGGCTCTGTTCTGGTCAGAGCTGTGCTGCTCAGCCACCAAGCCCTACCTCCTGTGTTTGCTCTTTCAACCCATGATCCAGAGGAATAGAGCAGATCTAGAACCTTCTTGGCAAATGTCTCGCTTGCCTGCAGATGTGACCACAACATCCCCACCCTGCCCACTCTTGGCGTTAACCTAACTCTAGAGACTTTAGAGTAGAATCTGGCTGGGGTCTAAGTGTCACATCAGAAGATGAGGCACATGCCCCCGCCCTGAAATGGGAATTCACTGGAAAGGAGATCGCAGAATGACTTCACAGGAGGAATGTGCCAGAAAGGCGTATTGACTCAATGTGAGCCCTGGAAATGGCATTCCTCTGCTGGATGGTGGGAAGTTCTCATGGGCAGACATATTGCTGCCTTGGCATGATAGCGAATCCTAACGCCCTAAATAGCACAGCTTCTTTTAAAAATCCCTCTGGTGTCTGCCCACAGCACCCACACCCAGGAAATGGTGGGTGGGGTCTGTTTGCACCCACTGCGGTGAGCTAGAACAAGTTCACTCGCTCAGGAGAAGAATATATACACAGGAAACGATTGCAAAACACAGAAGGGCAGAGCTCCCGTGGAATCATTCCATTCTCTTTGGCTTTCCCTTCTGTGGCTGGGGCCCTGCTGTGATTATACATATGCTGCTGCCCAGGCCCACATGGTGAGGCATTCCCAGCCTCCCCTAAAATGAAGCCCCCCTTCATCTGCTCTTTAGCTCTGCCCCCTAACCTGGCATCTGAAGGCCAACATGTGTTAGACCATGGTGAGCTCACTGCAGGACCAAGAATTCCAATGCTTCTGCAGCTGCCTCACCCAGGCCTGGCCTTCTCCTCCCATCGGTGCAACCCTGGTCCTCAGCAGGGCCTGGGAGTGGACTCTGTAGGGTATGGTTGAGTCTGTCATGGGGTTCTGTCATCCTGAGAAGCCACAGTCGGTCATCTCAACCCAGACTAGCATCCTTTATGCAAAGGCCTTTTCAGCATCCCCATTTTTGGGCATCCTTGCCTATGCCATCTGTCGGACAGCTGCTCCTACACAAGGAAATTCATGAGCAAGAGAGATTTTAAAAAATCTAGCCTGGTACTGAAAGCAAACAGCTTATATAGAAGTCTTGTTTCCTCCCACTCAGTGGTTTACCTGTGAAAATGTACACCGACTTTCCAAAGACAGAGATGCACACAATGACGTGGATACCAACTCTCTCCCTTATGGAAGGCTATGCAAGACCTGCCTGAAACCTTTGCTTCAGCCTTTCTCATGAGTCAGTGAGCTGAGGAGGCCTCTGAAGTTTCTTCTTTCGTCTTTGGGGTTTCTCATGGCCCTAGGGTCAGTTTGCTGGATGGCTCCATCCACATGACTGGTGGGGCGGTTGGAAGGCTAGGGTGGGTGGCCTTCTCATTGGAATCACATGGTCTTCCACATGGCTAATTTGGGCTTCTTGTGGCTTGGTGGCTGGCTGCAGAAGTTACTTGTGATTGATGCCTACTGGGAAAGGGAAAATCAGTTTGCTCCAATGGAATGTCACTGAGTATATCAACCACGCTCCAGGGCAGGCCCCATGGCCAGGAGTCACTGGCCAACACAGGAACAAGCATTCTTAGAGGGCAAGCTCCATTGTGCCTCTGCTTGTCTTCTTCCCCCTTCGCGGCGCTTTGGCCAAGCCAAGGACACTAATGTCATCCTTTAGTGCTTTGGCCAAGCCAAGGACACTCTACACTGGAAGGCAAGAGTTCTTGAGCACTTTTGGCTGTAGCCAATCATTCTACAGATCCACATAGGGATAGCCAGGTCTGGTGCACACTAACTAGAGAAGCAAATCTTGATGTTCCCTTTTCTCAGGGAGAAACTAGGACACACATAGATCCACGGGTGTGAAAGAAGATCTGACCAGCTCTCCAGGACAGGCAATTTCTCGTTAGCACTAAAGGAAGCTAGAGTACATTTTGGCTCTGTCTTCTTAGCTTTTAGTGATTTTTAAATAATAATTCATCAGAAGAGATCAGGTGCATTCAAAGTAGTACGGTTGTCGACTTAAATAACATTCTAATGGAGAAATAATGTATGCACACATCCCAGTTTAGTGTTTACTGTGTTTAAATCACCAGATTTCATGGGCAGCTCTTCTCTTTACTCCCTCTGGCCCACATTCTTCCTCCTGCTTCCTGTTCTGGGAAATGAGACTGCCAAGTTTGCAAATCAGTCCCTCAGTTACCAGGAAACATGGCTCCTCATCAGGTGCTGATCCCACAAGCTATTATTTTTCACAAAAAATCATCCAGGTAGTTCATATCTCCTCCCTCGGCCATAAGTATCCGTGATGTCCTATAACTGGTATTCCAAGAAAAAAAAATTTAAATCAAATGGAGGATTTGCTCTGCTTTTCAGTAGACCTGAAATCCTCGAAGAACAAAATGAAGAAAACTTATTTTTAAAAATAAGAGCTAGGAATTCAAGACAAGCCATATATGAATATTATGTAAAACAGCTTAAGAAAAGCAAGGTGAGCATATATTATTTTTAAAACTGTCTTCTTATGCCTAGAAATATGGCTCTGTTGGTAAAGTGTTGGCCATGCAAGTGTGAGGACCTGGATTTAATACCCAGAAGTCACGTAAAAAAGCTGGGCATAGTGGTGCACATTGTCATCCCAGCTCTGGGAAGGCTGGTGGATCTCTGATGCTTGTTGGCCAGCCAGCCTCACCTATACAGTGAAGTCAAGGATAATGAGAGACCCTGTCTCAAAAATATGAGGTGGATAGCTCCAAGGAAAGATACCTGAGGTTGACCTGTGGACTCAACGTACACCCCCCTGTGCATCCACATGTACCCACTCACACACATACACAAATAATAATAATAATATAGTGATAATAATAATAATAATAATATAAATTCTTTTCTTTTAGAAAAACCAAAACACTCATTTGTCAGAATAGTATAATGCATCTTCTGTCCATAATCTATCTTTAGTATGGTAACTGTCACTTTACAACCAGCCTTAGTTGTGTGTGTACAAGCAGACATACATGTTCATAGTTTATCTTTAGTGCACCCATACATGCCTCTAGATAATTTTGAGGTACACATCCCAGACACCATACCATCACATCTGTAAATATTTCCAGTGAATCTTGAAATAGTGATACTGAGTGAAAGGTACCAGGCCAAAAATACACACTTAATGATTCTGCGTGTTTAGAATTCTGGAACTGCAAACTAAACTCCATTGACAGGAAGTAGGTCAGAAGCTGGGGACAGGTCTGGGAGAGGCAAGGGGCGGATTGTAAAAGTGCATGAAGGAAACTTTAGGGGATACAGCAAGTGTGTTGACTCTCTTGATCCTGTGATAGGTTTGCAGGTACCTACAGATGTCTCAGTTCCACAAAGTACATATGTTGATGATAGGCAGTTCTTTCTCATCAATTATGCCTCAATAATTCAGTTTAAGTAACACATTTAGGTTGATGATTGATATTGGCTTTTAAAATACTCATGACTTTGGAAACTGAGGACAATGTTGAAAATACTTTTGACTATTCCTTCAATTGTATTGAGATAAGCACTTCAGGGTGTAATTCTCCTGTCCCCATTACCGTAGGACAGACTTTCAGGGCTGTTAATAGCCTTTTCAATAAGATTATTTTTCTTTTTATTGATGTATATGTGTCTGTGTGAGTGTATATAGGTACCTGCAGAAGCCAGAAGAAGAGATCAGATCCCCTGGAAGTCGAGATACAGGTTCTTGTGAGCTGCCCTGTGTGGTGGGTGCTGGGAATGGAACTCTCTGAAGAGCGGCAACCCATCACAACCCCAGATCCAGCTCTCCAGCCTCTGCCATACACACGGTTTGCAAGCTCTCGTTTCCCACAATATCTTTTTTGACATAACAATTGTCTAAGAGAGTTGTTTCTATTTAAGTTTTAGTTAGAAGGAACATTAAAAATTTTTTTTGTCTCTTGATTCACTACCAACATCTAGTTTAATCATATTAAGATTGGAGGGTTTTCCCTTAACTATTTTCACGTTGATAAATGGTTGGAAATTTTTATTATAGGCAATGGTATGGTAAGTGCTCACTGGTGTTCCATGGGTCCTTGAAAAGAGGGCAAATTCTCCATTTTGGGGATATAGATCTTGACATGTATCAAAATAACCTTTCTTTAAATCTGCTTAGTTTTGTTGTTTAACTTGACGTAAATTTGGAAGGTTTCTTGGTGGCATCACATTCCCATGACTCCTTGCGCCTCTGTACCCTTCCACCTTGTGAGTGCTTTGGCTGTGTGATTTTTGTGCATCTATATTTCCTAACAATTGTTATGCAATGTATCCTTTAACATTGCAACAATCCCTTCTCTGTCGTATTTTGTGTCCTAATCTTTATTTATTGTTCCCAGGTTGACTGACAACACCAGCTTGCTCTGTGAATGCCTGTCTACTCTTCTCAAGTTCAACCTTTGTGGTTCACTTGCTTTTAGGTGTGCCTCTTCCCAGCCATTTAAATCAAATGTCGCTTTATGTTACAGCCTGAAAATCCTTTGTCCTTATAGCTGCATCAATTTATAGTCCTTGATATGGTAGATGAGTGCATCTAAGACCTGTCATACGATTCTGCTCTGTGTGCAGCCATTTAAAGTCTTTCAACATACTGCACCAGATCCAGTAAGAGAAGAAAGGAAAAGAAGAAAGAGGAGGAAGACAGACCTCAAAAGAAGAGAATTAAGTTCTGGCATTTAGCATAAAATAATGTCCCTTCTCTTCCTTCTACCTCTGCTATGGCTAATGCTGCCACTGTTAATTTTTTACTTTGAATTTCAACACTTAGCATGCTGCTGTGGTTTACATATGGTCTGTCCCCAGTGGTTCAGGTGTCATAAGCTTGGTCCTCAGGGTGGTGCTATGAGCTTCTGCAGTGCCTCTAAAGGATGAGATTTCCAGTGGGAGGTCACAAGGTTGGACAAGTCTTGGTGTGATCTTCTCATGCATATGATCGCATGTGCCACCCACCATGAGCTCTTCACCAGAGCCATACTGATTCAGACACAATGTCCTTGAACCTCCAGAGTTTAATCAGCCTCAGGGAGTGTGCTATAGTAACAGAAAATGGACCCACACTTCTTTGATATTTGATTCTTTGGCTTTAAATTATTGCCTGTGTCCTTGATTTTATTAGTTCATTAATGACTATAGTTCTTGCCATCTTTCTTTCTCTTGTCCTAATTTCTGTCAGATTGTTTCTACCTTGTCAAGACACAAAAGGTTTATACTCTGTCATGAATTCCACTCAACCAATTTACATTAGCTCTGAGCCTAATTCTGGTCAATTTTTTGTTATAGTCAAGACTCTTGGCTAATGTTCCCTTAAGTCAATCCTCAGTTGGTCAAAGTTCATTTTCTGGTTGTTCCCTCAGGAGGTTCAGAGCTATGCTTTCCAAGCTCTTGTATGTTCAAAGTGTTTCTCCCCAGCAGAGCGTGCATGTTCAGTGTTTTTCCATAGCCTTTATAATTGTGGAACAGCTTGGATGATATAAAATTCTTGCTTTGCACTTTCCTTAAATATCTTCTAAATGTTTCTCTGTCCTCTTCTCTCGGTGAGTGCTGTTTTGATGAAATCTGAGTTCACCCCAAGTTTTGTTCTTCTTGTGCATGACTTAATGTGTTGTGCTTAACTGTCCAAATGCTGCACCCTATAGGTCCAACAACTTTATAGACGCCATCTCACGTGGAAGCCATGCTAAGACCAAGCTTCCTGATAAACGGTACAGAAACAGCCAATAAGCTGATTCTAAGTCTTGCTTAATTTCGGGGACCGTTTCTGAATTCTGTTTTAGAACGTGTGTCACAGACTATTGTTTTGACTTCCCAGAGAACTCCAGTGTTCCCGGTGCTGGCTTCCTCTGCCTCCTTGATATCACCGGGGATCGCTCACTCATCTGCACTCATCTCCGCCCTGCTCTGGTCCTCTGCTTCCCCTATAGTGCCTCCTGCACTGATCCTGCTCCCGTTCTGGGCAGAGGCTTCTCTCCCGAGTCTGCCAGCCCTCTCTGCCCTTACCTCCCAGTCTTTCATTTTCATCTCTGCATTTGTGTTGTCTAGTTTGCCTCCGTGAATCAAGTTATTGTGTCAAGATGTGTTGTTTTCTTATCCCATCCAAGGTGGAACAGGGCACATTTCTCTGGTGTGGATCCCTCTGCTGGCGTGACTGCTCGGGCTTTGTTTTAGAGCATGCTGGCCTTTTAACTTACTCATGTGGATCAAACCCGTTCTATCCAGACAAGGATATCCCATGAGAATTTTTAATCCCTAAGGACCTCTTTCTGATTCCAAGGAACTAATCATTTCCTCCGAAAAACTGTGTGTTCTTTACAAAGTCCTCTCATAGCAACTTCTCTGAGTCAAACAGGCATGCAAGGAAGGGTCTTCTAAGCTGGGCAGTGGTGGTGGTAGCGGCGGCGGCGGCGGCAGCGGCGGCGGCGCACGCCTTTAATCCCAGCACTCAGGAGGCAGAGGTAGGTGGATCTCTGTGAGTTCAAAGCCAGCCTGGTCTACAGAAAAACCAAAACCAAAACAATAATAACAACAAAGAGAGAGAGAGAGAGAGAGAGAGAGAGAGAGAGAGAGAGACAGAGAGACAGAGAGACAGAGAGACAGAGACAGAGACAGAGACTGAGAGAGTCCTTCCCCAGCCAGTACAAAGAAAGGGACAGAGAGCATCCTGTCTCCAGACAGGGCATTTCTCTTCCCTTTAGGGTCTGCTGCAGCTGGGTCCACTTTCTCCTAAGCCTCTGGCCGTGAACTTTCTGTTCCATGCACCTCTTGAGCATATTTAGGAGACTACAAACGATACACATTTCTATTTCTTAAGGCGAATTATACTCCTTGAGTGATTTTTATGAGTAGAAAGAAGCACCACCTCCATGCTCATTTCCAAATCTGATGATCTTGGGCAGCTCAGCCGGAGCTCTTCTCCTCCAGGCTTTGGTAAAATGTGGTCGAAGCATGAAGGAAATCTGATCTTTCCCACTCTTGTCTGTCCCTCCTCACTATTTCAGCAAGTAATACAGTCATGTGCAGTAAGGAAGCAGCCAGTGAGGACAACAGGAGATGTGAGAGCTATAGCAAAGAAATCATGTATCACCTAAAAAACGTTGAAATCCAGCTAAAGGAATGCGCACATGCGCACGCACACACACACCCCCACTGTAAAACAAACCAGAACACACCACCCAGAGGCCAGTAGTGTGCCCCCTCCATTCTTGATCATCCCTAGAGTTCTCCTTCATCATCTTAGATTAAGGCTCCAAACACTTCCCCTAGGCTATCAGACTGGAATGGCTCCATGCTTTTAAGTTCCTATATTAAAATAGCAACAATGTTCAATATGAACAAAAGAAGGAGACTGGAGGCCTTACCAATCAAAAACAATCAACTAGCTGGGTGTGGTGGTGTATGGCTTTAATCCCAGCACTCAGGAGGCAGAGACGGGCAGATCTCTGAGTTCAAGGCCAGCCTGGTCTACAAATCGAGTTCCAGGACAGCTAGAGCTGTTACACAAAGAAACTATCTCGAAAACCCCAAAAACAAAACAAAAAACCATCAATTCGCTTCTCACTATGGATTTTTCCACTCAAATCTTTTTTCTCCATCTTTCTCCTCATCCTTGGGCTGGCCTACTGGCTGGGCTCTCTGGACCTCTTTTGGTTCTGAACGCGGTCTATTACAAGACTCTTCTTTGCTTAAATGAATTCCATCCAATCTATCTTGTCTGAAGCTTCTACTTTAGCACTCTCTGGTGTCTGTTATCTCAATGGTTTCTCCATCCCCAAACCAACCAGCTGATGGTGGTGTCAGTTCCATCACCACGTTTTGTGAAGACACACTGCTTTTTTTTAACTATGCCCTACAACTCAAGCTTCTCCTCGTCCCCATCAGAGCTCTCTGTCTTTGGAATCTGAAATGTCCTCCCCTGGCTCCTGGTTTGAATGCTTGGTCTTCAGCTGGTGGTGCTATTTTGGGGAGATTTTAGATAGTGCAAGAGATGGGGCCTGGGTAGTCATTGGAAAAGGGTCCTTGAGGGTCTGTTATTCCTACCCATTCCTTGCTTCCTGGTCCGTTGTCATGGAAACAGCTTCCCACATACACTTCTACCACCATGAACTGAGCTGCTCAGCCATGCCTTTCCTAAGGCACAGTGGCGACCATGGCTAAACCCACCAGAAACAATAAACTGAAACAAATCCTCTCTAAAGTTCTTTCTGACAGACAGTTGCACTGTCACTAAAGTAAAAGACACTAGTACCTTCTTATCTTACAAGTGTTAGGATTCTGCACATGCGCAGCTCAGGGTCTTGTCTGCTGGTGCCTTACGTCATCAGTGGTGACTACGTACCGCCTTAAAAATCCCGACGCAGACCCCCCCCACCCCTCTCTTCCTGTTTCCTCTCTGCTTTCTGCTCTGCTCCCACCATCTTCCTGTCTCTCCAAGGCCTGGTTTCTTTGTAATAAAGCTTTTCTAACTCTGGTAGCCATGGCCCCTGACTTTTCCACCCACCAATCAGCGCTGTTTTACCATCAACAAGGGCTCGGCCTCGTGTGTTCTGGGGCAGGCCAGGCTGCAGATGGCCCGGGCTCATGCCCTACCTAGTTGCTTGCTGAGTTAGACTTTACCACCACAAATTCCTATTCTTATAACTGCACACAGATGATGGAGACCACAGGGAGGAGGAGCTAGGCGGCCCTGTGTGGACAGACACAAACTGTGTGAACGGTGTCAACCTGACAGAACAGCCAGGGAGAGCCAAAAAAGAAAGCCCCTGTGTGTCACCTGGGGCGCGGTGGAGATTCCTAGGCTACAGTGAGCCTCCTAACCAGTCTGGGACAGACTCGGAACATTGTTGGAGAGCATCCTCTACAGGGCAGAGGCCAAGAGCCCTGGACAATTACCAGCAATCAACAGACCGCAACGAAACAGATCAAGAACCTCTTCCAATTAGGACAGTTGGATTTAAAAATTAGGATTTAATTTCTTCCCCCCAGAAATAGGAAAGGGAACAAAATGCAAAAATCTGTTCTTTTCTTCCAAAAGACTTTAAGTAGCAAATAAGCAAGGTGTCAGGACTGGGAAAGCCTTCTGTCTAGGCTCTGAGTAAATGAACTTGCCTTTTGGTGGAGAGCTGGAGTTAAAATTAAACAGATACATATGCATGGCCCGCAACAAGAATGATCCTACATGTGTCTTAAAAAGAAACCCGAACGTTTTTACTGAGTAGGACAAGCAAAGAGAATAATACAATAATCCCTCCTTAGAAATCTATCAACAGCCCCTCTGTTTCCACAGCAGGAGACATTTCTCAGAGCAGCTTAGCAAATGTCTTCATGTCTAAAAACAGACGAGGGGCCTTTGTCTGGACTCTTCTGGACAACAGCCCTCGTGGTACTTTAGTGAGAAAAACAACAGGCGTGTAAAGGGCAGCCTCTCCCACTACCACATCTGCTCCAGGCCCCAGTGGAGTCATCAGAGTCTCTAGAAACATCTGTAAAATCCTTATACCAGTTATCTTCACTGTCCTATTTTTATGTAACTTTGCATCCAGTTTCAAATTCAAATTTAGGTTCCATATTCTTAAAACCTAGAATAGTGCCTGGCTCATTGTTGATGCTCAATATATCTAACTTCCTTCCTGTTCCTAATTTCAACTGTAATTGAATGTGAAAACCTGATCCCACAGAGTTCATTTTCTTTCCAACACAGCCATAGACGCAGGCCAGCAGGCAGCTGTTGAGAGCCTTAGGGAACAGAGAGAATGCTTGGGTGACACTCCCAAGTCTTCAAATCAACTGGGAAAGTCCCCCGTGTTGAGTTTGGTCTAGGGAGGTTGGCAGATATTAACATCATCCTGGGCGGTGCAGATCTGGGAACTTTTAGAATGAACTTGTCTCCAAGGGTCAGCCGTCTAAACATTTCCCAAAGGCGGAGGCTGTCACTAGAATGGATCTCACCATGTTTTGTTTTAATTTCCACACATTTACTTGTTCTATGACCCTAAATTCTCCTTTAGTGTTTTGGTAGACAGAAAGACCCTTGAACTTCATTGTAGGCAGCTGCCTTAGCCCGCAGACAGGAGTGGAAGACGTTCAAGTGCAGAGGTGAGGAGGAAGGGAGGTACAGGGCCATCTGTGGAACGCCCAGCTTCCTCATTCTTAAGGAATGTCACAGAATTGGATTCCTCCTCAACTTAGCAATGGAATCAGGATGCCCAGGGGGAGCCCACTAATCAGAGAGCATTTGATCAACTCAAGGACTGCTGGCGCCATCTTCCATTCCTGTCCCTCCCCACACCCTACCCTGAACATGGCGGTTTCCCACTTTGGTGCCTGGCATTTTAGCCAATAGCGACGCTCACCAGCAATGGCAGGCTCTGGAGAGCGTGTGCCCCTCCTCTAGGATACACACCTGTGATCGCTGGCAGGACTTCCTTTCTGGGCACTGTCCACTGTTGCTTCCTTGCCGCCGGTGGGATGGTTATCCACTGAAACCTTTGGTGGGCAATGAAGGCAGTTCTGCATGTTTTCTTCCCAGCTCACGAGAGAAGAGGAAACCTTTCCCACCGCCCAGCCCAGTCCACTCCTCCCTGCCCCTCCTGGAGAATGGAGTCCACTCAGGTGCCTGGACTTTCATGGGGATCTGATGGAAATCCTTACAATTTTGTGTGGTGTCCCCATTCCAGAGAGGCCCAGCAGTGATGTGGAGAGGACTCTGATGTAAAACAACCTTGGTATCTACTCTAAGTTTCTTTCACCCTACCTTCTTGAAACAAACTGTTCTTTCTTAAGAACCTGGTGGAAGAAGTTTTTAGTGGATTTCCACGCATTTCAGGGGGTACGGTTAGACTAAAAGAATAAGCAAGGATTCATAGGAACCTCACTTCCTATCTGATACAATTATTGCTTCCATTATTAACACCAAGCTGATGTCATAGGGGAGCCACTGGAGCCTTGATGAAAGGGGCATACGGGGCAAAATTTAGTCTTCAGGGACAGAGCTTCTCAACTTGCTCAGACCAGATCCTTTCTTTAACGTAGATGTCTCATATTGTTCCCATCCCACCATCAAATTCTAAAAGGCTTCCAACCAAAAACAAACAAACAAACAAACAAACCAAACAAACAAACAAAAACCCAAACAACAACAACAAAAGCAAAAAACCCACTGTGTTTTGTGTAACTGCTCCAAAAACATCCATAGCAGTTTCCTTTGGGTAGTTTGTGCTACAAAGCTGGTAGCCTCTCCGCTCAACTTTCAAAACCCAGTGTTTACGTAGTGTGGGTTATGCTATTTTCTAACATGCCTGGCTCCTTGGGAACTTCTGAAGGTAGACCCACCTCCTACATTATCATTGCTCTAGAAATTACTTCCAAAGAGCAAAGCGTTCAGCTTGGGCAGATGTTTCAGAGGGGACAAACTGCAGAGGGATAAGGAAACAGGGCTCTGTGGGGAAAGAGGCTATGCCAGCATCATCTGGACCAATCTGACACAGTTTGAACACAGCATCTATCACTACAACCAATGGGTCACCCCAGCCTGCCCCATTTCTCCTTGCTGCCTGACTTTTGATTACAGGACAGAAGATGAACAATTCGATATGTCTCCATTGTTACTGTTCTCACTGACATTTATAGGAACCAGCTGTTGCTGTCTCAGTGACTCTCTCACAGCTCCATGGTTTAAAACCACCCCATTCCCTATAGTCTACAGGTCTGCTAACAGTTTCTCTGGACTCAGTAGTCACCTGCCATCAGCCGGGGCTCCACATTGTCACTGTTGTGGACACAAGGAACGATGACAGATTTGAGATGCTTTCCACTCCCTTTTCTCCAGTACAATGCTGTTCAAGTCAATTAATAAAACACAGTTTTCCCCCAGGAGACAAAAAATGTATCGACACTTTAGTGTTTTTGGTTGGCTGTGCAATAGGTCTAGAATTAGTTGGGGCTTCATATCTCGTGGGTGGAATAACACAAACATGAATGACTGGGTCAAAATAGAACACTCCGACTAAGAATCACCTGGGACGCTTGTTAGAATGCAGACTCCTGGCCTCAGAAGACCCAATTCAATAAAGCCCAGGCTGAAGCTCAAACATATAAGGATTTGCCGCTAACCAACAGCGCAGGAGATATGACAGAAACATTTTTTGAGAAACATGAAAATGTTCACATTTTACAAAAAGAAGAAGGAAAAAGATATTGTCTCCTATTGAGTGACCAGTCAGTGACCAGGTCACCTGAAGGATAACCAGAGCTGGGGGTTCACATTCATGCCCTCAGTTCTAGCTGTAGTCTAGAAGTAGCCCGTCCTCTCAGGAGCACTTCGCTCACTGGGCTTGCTGCCCTGTGTGCATGTCTCCTCTTGTTATCCTTGCGCTCATCTGCAGCATCAGCATGGCTGTCCCCACACCCTACAGGCCCTCGAGGAGTCTGCAACCAGGTGCAGGGAGGGGACAGAATTCCTAGCCACTGGGCTCATGCCTAAGTTCAAGCTGAGGTACGGTCAGCTGCTGACGGAGACCTGAGCAAATGTTTCCTATGCCTCGAGCAACAAGCAATGACAGGGACGAGAAGGGGTGCAGGATGAGCAAGGAAAACATGGTTAAGGTGGTTTTTCTCTCTAGAGGTGGAGTCCAAGTACTTCCACCGTGATGCCTGTGGAGATGTCCGTGATGGCAGCCATCTCTGTGCCCATTTTACAGATGATAGACAGGGGTTCCACACCTCCTAGAAAATGACAACCTGACAAACAGCACTCTCCAAAATTGCCTTGATCTGGTTCCTCGGAACCCCGGAAGAGGTACTGTTGGTCTCCTCTGGAGGAAGAGGAGGGAGAAATCAGAACTGAAAGGATCAGAGTTGGCACAAGACGCCCCAAGACCAAGCTGTCAGCACAAAGGAGATTTATTTGTCCCAGGGGGACAGAGGGCAGGGAATAGGAGACAAAGACAGGAGACAGAGGATGAGGGAGAAGAGGAAGGGAACAAGGGAGAGGAAGAAGGAATATTTGCCCCTGGAAAGACAAAGGACTGCCTTTGAATGGAGAGGAGACAGACGTGGTCCATAGGTAAATGGCAGTTTATAAAGGAAAAAGGGGAACCCCGTGTTGATTGGACAGCTTAATTAGGGTAGCCAAGAGGTGGTTTCTGATTTCTGGACTTCAATACTTTGACAGCTGGACCTTGGTAGTCAGCCTCAGGAAGAGGAAGTGGCCACATAAGGGAGTAGACCTTGGTGGCTAGCTTTAGGAATGCAATCTAATGGTTTAACAAGGTAGAGGGATGGGGGAGAAGGTAAAAGGCAAAGCCTGTCAGTGCCATGTCTGCCATGCTCAGGCCTGCTAGAGCCCCTCAGCAACCCCTTAAGGTAAGTTAAGCCTTAACGGCTTGTGTGGATACACCTCCAGCTGGGAATCTTTGATAGCACAGTACTGCCGCTATTGATCTGCAGTGGAATCAGAATCCTGTAAGGGTGATGACAAAGAAGTGCCTGTGACAGCTCTCTTCAGAATTTCAAGATCACCCTCTAACCAAACTCCATACGGCTAGAGAGAAATCCTCATCAATGCTATTGGTTTCTGTCTGTGCCAGCAGCTCTGGAGTCACTCACATAGCGTGTTAGTCAGGGCTCTCAAGACAGAACAGTAGGGTGAGAATATAGTACATTATTATATTTCTCCATAATAGCTGTAGATATTATCTACCACTATCCTTATATATCTGTTTATATCTATCTATCTATCTATCTATCTATCTATCTATCTATCTATCTATCTATCT
>CABHPQ010149025.1:0-10600 GCA_902168405.1 Peromyscus aztecus | reverse complement strand
TCTATCTATCTATCTATCTATCTATCTATCTATCTATCTATCTATCTTTCTATCCATCCATCCATCCATCCATCCATCCATCCACCCACCCACCTACCCATCTATCTATCTATCTATCTATCTATCTATCTATCTATCTATCTATCCATCCATCCATCTATCCATCTATCTACCTGTATCTATATATCCATCTGTCATCTATCAAGAGAGTTAAGCAAGGGCCTTACATGATTTGGGGGCCTGGCAGGTCCAAAAACTGCAGGACAAGGGAGGGTGTGGGTTCCCTTATAAGTAAGGGCAGAGCAACTTGCTGGAGACAAAGGGAAGAGCATGCTGGCTCCTCCCCTGCTGGGGCTTGTTGCACACACTCTCCTTCTAATAACAGTTAAGCACACAAGTGTGAGCCCATGCACACCAACCCCCAAAGAGAGCTAAGAAGGCAGTCTTCACCGTGATGAGGGTCCTGTGTTGTTCTGGATGCTGCTTTCTCATAATTGTACACTCAGACAACCTGACCCAAGTCCTTGTTCCAAAAGTGCATCTCATGTGTTGCCTACAAGTATAGTTGCAAGAAGACTGAGACCATGGAAATATTAGAGTGCCCTATAAAATAGGAAAGCCTCCACTTTGTTGCCTGTGTGCCTTCATCAGAAGGAGTGTAGTGAGAGGAGGTAACTGTGGATGAAGTAGGGTCGAGTATTCTTACAGTAAAGGTAGAGGGAGGGGGGACAGGTGAGGAGGGAGGAAGAGTTGAAGATGAGTAGAAAAAAGGAAGGAGATGGTCCATGTCTACAGAGAATCCCACCTTAGGATTCTAGCAGAATGAGAGAGTAGGGAGGCTGGTTAGGATGTAGTTCAGACTGCTGTTGGATTGGATGACCCAGCAGTCTAGAAACCATTATCTGCATATTTCTGGTGAAAATTGTACATTTTTAAACTGGATATCTGAATAATTTGGATGAGTAGCTCTTACCTTATGTAAAATATGATTGGCTAAAGAGACAGACACATAAAGGCCTGAAGGGAGAATTCTGGAGAATGAAACTGGCCTGAGGTAAAAATATAAGTGGGCAGTTATCTTGCCGGGTGGTAATGACATCTAATATTCATTGTTGTCTTTTTATTATTTATTTATTTATTTATTTATTTATTTATTTATTTATTTATTTTACTTTTTTGAGATAGACTCTTGCTATGTAGTCCTGACTAGCATGGAACTCACTACATAGACCAGAGTGGCCTTCTGTCTCTGCTGCCCCAGGTGGGATGGCTAATATTGGTTCTCAGCTTGACACACTTGGGAAGAAGGGGCCACAATTGAAACGTTGCCTCCATCAGATTACACCATGGACATGTTTGTGGGGCCTTTGTTGGTTATGGATACAGCAGGATGCGGTCGACAGTGGGCAGTACCTTCCTTAGACCGTTGGGCCTGGGTTATTTAGGGAAGATAGCTGAACATGACCTTGAGAGCAAACCAGTAAGCAGTGTTCCTCCGTGGTTTCTGCTTCAAGGTCCTGCCTTCATTTCTCTGTATGACTGGCTATAATTGTAAGATGACACGCGCCATTTCCTCGCCAAGTTACTTTTAGTCATGGTGTTTATCACAGCAACAGAAAATTAGGGCAGTAGTGCTACGGTTACAGACAGTCATGAGCCACAACACCTGGCTGTTGAGTGTATTCTGATCATGTGCTTAGTACTCATCTCAGGACTTAATATAGCCGTGAGCTCATTGTAGAATTAAGTCTCGTTTCATGGGCCTGGGTTTATGACATGTCAGCTAGTGAGCCAAACCTCCCTCATCCTCAAAGGCCCATGTTCATTCCCTCCTTAGCTGCATGCATAAAGACCGGCAGGAGCAAGGTACAACAAGGCAAGAAGTACTGGTGCTGTTCCTATGAGAAAATTGTTTACAATCCCTGGAAAGAGACAAAATGTGAACCCCATAGCACAGGATATTATTAGCAAGCTAAGCAGTCATAAAAACCAATGAAGCATGCTACCTCCTATAGTGTGTTTTAAAAATAGCCCACCACAGGTATTATCCTCTTGAAAGAGTTTTTAAAAACAAAACACTATGAACAAATCTACAAAACCAAGTTCAGCTTAGATAAACAATTACTTCCTAAAACCGTTAGAACTCACCCACAATGATAGGGATAGCTCAGCTAGTCCTATAATTATAAAGAAATTGGATTTAGAGTTTTAAAACCTCTACAAAGAAATCTCCAGTTCAAACAGCTTTACTGACAAATTCTGTCACACACATAGAAAATAAAACTAAGTGTAGCTGATCCCTTCCAAAAAAATAGAGAGGGAGAAATCTGTCTCAGCTAAATTTCTAAGTTGAATTTTGTCTTAACAAAACAAGATAAAGACAATACCAAAAATTTAACCCACAGACTAATGTCTCTCAACAACTTAGGTGTACACACAATACAATATTAGCAAATTTAATCCAGAAATGTGTGAAAGGAATTACACACCATGACCAAATAGAATGAACTCTACAAGTCTTGTTCATCATTCAATAATTTGTTTAAAGTTTTTCACTGTATTAGTAAGCTAAGAAGAAATTATGTACGTATATATATTACATATCTATTTGATTTATATATGTTATATATATACACACACATACATTATTGTCATGGATAATGGTTTTGATAAAGTCTAACATCAATTCATGATGAACACTCCCAACAAGTTAGGAATAGAAAGGATCACTTGAGTCTGTGACAGAGCAGCAATAAAAAGCCCTGTAGCTGATATCATACTTGATGGGTAGAGTCTAATGTTTTGCCTTCAAGACCAGGAATAAGATCCAGTACCAAAAACATCCTCCCTCACCATAGTATTTTATGTACTACTCAATGTTCCAAGATCTTCAGAAGACACAAAAGGGAAAACCCATGGCCCTTGGAAAGGAAGGCATAAAACTCCCCCATATGTGGATGACATGATTGAAAAGCCTAAGAAAGCCACTCAAACTGCTTATAAATGAGTAAATTATTAACACACGTGGGGTTACCACCACAAAATAACACAGAGTGGGTGGCTTAGACAACAGAAATGTATTTTGTCACAATCTGGAAGTTTCAAGCCCCAGAGCAAGGTGCTGGAGAAGTTGGTTTGGGGTGAGATGTCTCCCCTTGGCTCACAAAGGGCTGCCTTCCACCATGTCCCCTCATGGCCTTTTCTTTCTATGTGTACACTTCCGGGGTCATCTCCTCTTCTAATTAGGACACCTATTGGATCAACATCTATCATAATGACCCCATTTCACCTTATTACCACCTTAGCATCCATATTTCCAAATAGAGTTTCACCAGGGGTCAGGGCTTCAGTATATAAAGTTTGATGAGATACATAACACTGAGTTTAGTCGTGTTTTAGGATGTAATACCAATATACAATTAGTATTTCTGAATGCTACTAAGAAATACTGAAGACAAACAAAAATATTGCATATAAGATCTCCCCTCAGAAGAAAACAAGTAGGTATATTTTAAAAAAATAAATTTATGTACTGAAAAAACTCCCAGATTCTTTTTTTTTTTTTTTTTTTGGGGTTTTTCGAGACAGGGTTTCTCTGTGTAGCTTTGTGCCTTTCCTGGAACTCGCTTGGGAAACCAAGCTGGCATCAAACTCACAGAGATCCGCCTGCCTCTGCCTCCCGAGAGCTGGGATTAAAGGCGTGTGCCACCAACGCCCCAACTCCCAGATTCTGATGGAAGAAATAAAAATAGACATAAAAACATAACGAGATATACTATGTTCATAGATATACAAATTCAACAAAGAAAGAAAAAAAATTCTCCCTAAATTGATATTAAGTTTTGGTGGAACTTTATTTAAAATTCTAATAGACTTCTTTGTCTATGTTTGACACTGGCTTTTAAATCCATATGAGAAAAGCTACGCTAGCCGAACTGACTTCAGGAGAATGCCACAATCTTAAGACTGAAACTACAACATCTAACATGGTGTGGTACCGGCAAATAGAGATGCAAGGATCAACAGACAGAGTAGAAGGGATAAATACACAAATATAAATCATTTCCACCACAGTGCAAAAGAATGAATACATAGAAAATGGAGAACCTCCATTTCAGCCTATTCCTTGAACAAGAATGAAAGTTAACTTAGACTCTACCAAATACAAGATGCTAAGATTTCCAGAGGGAAACAATCCAAAATGTGCCCAACTTGAGACTGAAGTTCTCAGACATGACAGCAAAACTCCTTATCGATAAAAGAAAAAGCTGGGGATTTCAACTTTATCAGAGTAGAAACGTTTTGTGAGGCATAGGGTTTGAAGATGGTGTAAATAGATGTTCAGTGCTGGGATCATGAGTCACGGATTCATGGATTCATCTTTCGTCCCTAAACTAATTACAGAAAGCTTTTGTCTCCAGCAGAAATGACACAGATACCATGCTCTTTTGAGGCCAATTCTTCACCTCTCTCACCAGAGTGGTCCTGATGGAGGCTTGGAAGTATGCTTATGGAGAGATGGCTAGCTCCCTGTGGGGTGCCGTTCCTGGGTCATACTGGCCTTTGGCTTTTAGGGAGTACATTTCCTCCCCCTGCCATTTCTCCCAAGTCCATCTGATTTTTTTTTTTTTGCTTATTTTTGTATATTTGTTTGGGTTTGCTGTTTTGGTTGTTTTATGACACAAGGTTTCACTATGTAGTTTAGGCTAGTCTTAGCTTGGGGTGATCCTTCTGCCTCAGGATTATAGGCATGTGCCACTATGCCAAACCCAACTTGTCTTTTAGGTATGCCCAACCTGTGGCCTGTGGCACACATGCAGCCCAACCCCAAATCATAAACTTACTTAAAACATTATGAGGTTGGTTGGTTTGTTTCCTGTAACTTTCTTCGTACCTGGACTGTACGGTAATCGGGTGACTTTTGTAGATAACAGCATCATAGGGCAACATCAGGGGTGGGATATGCCTGCTGGACACTTTAGACCCTGCTCAGATTTCCTCTCATAGCGGCAGTCCTCAAAAGTCTTACTTTCTTGAAAACCTAGTTTTCAACTAAAACAACAGGGAGTTGCAGTTTATACAGTACCACTGTATGTTCCTGGACATTTGATACTGACAAAATACTATGAGGTATATAATATTATAATCACATAAAAAGGAGAAACTATGATTTAGAATGTTGAATGATTGCGGAGTGCCCTTTAGTCCATCTCTGGTAGGTCAGGAGCCGGGTTCTCCTTCTTCTTAATTTCTACCCTACCTGACAGATTTTGTTACGTTGTGTCTTGCCAACTGGCCATTTGATTTTTCTAGTTAATGTATCAGTCAGGATTCTCTAAAGGAACACAACTGATGGTATGAATATATGTATAATATAAAATATATAAAGGTGATTTATTAGTGTGGCTTACAGATGAGTCCTGAGTATTCCAAAAATGGCTGTCTCCTGATGTAAAGACCAAGAATCTGCTAGTTGCTTAATCTGTGAGGCTGGATGTTTTAGCAGCCTCAGTCTGGTGCTGGAATCCTGGAGGATTCCCAGGAGCTGCTGGTCTTCAGTCTATATTTGAATCCTGAAGAAGTATGCTCTAATACCATCAAAGGACTGCCTCAGCTACAGGATAGACAAACTTATCAGTGAGAGCGAGGCAAGCAGGCCAAAAGCAAAAGCTTCCTTCATGTCCTTTGGTATAGGCTGCCACCAGAAAGTGTGGCTCAGATTTGGGGTGAGTCTTCTCATTTCAAATGATCCAACCAAGAATATCCCTTCCAGGTGAGCTACTTGGACTTTAGTTGATCCTAGATACAGTCAAGTTGACAACCAACATTAGCCATCACAGGTGTCAATTTATTAATTTGTTCTTCCCCAATGATAATAACAAATACAACTTGGTTTTCTACCTTGTTGTCCATTCTGTTAAAACAGTTCATTCATGAAATTACTCATTCAAATAAATTTATTCAATCTGTATTTTACTCACCCTGTACCAACTGAAATGATGTTTGAGGGAAAAAATATTTTTACAAGTCATTTCCTTGAAAATACTAACTACCAAAGGAAGACACACTTTTCTGGCTGTACTTCTAAGTGATAAATTTAAAGAGCTAACAAACACCAAGCTGAATTGGTTTGTCCCGACTGGTTTGCTGCAAGTCTGGGAGGTTAAAGATAAAGAGGTTTTGGGTTTTGTCGTATTTTTAACAATGTACTTTAGGCATGGAGCTAGGTCTTTCCTTATATAAGTTCTCTTAATATAGGTGCTGAAAAGTCTTAGAATAGCAGCAAAGAACTTTCTCTGGCTTGGCCCCATCACTTTAACATTTTCTTGCAAGAAAAATAACAAACGATGAATGAGAGAGACTTTCAAATGATTTGCACATTGAATAAAAAAAAAAAACAAAACGGATTTTGCCTAACCCTGGGATGAGCTTAGACTCAGCTCCGTAACCTACACTGATAGTGTTGCCAGGTAAGTCCACCAGAGACCACCATACAGACACTCCTAAAGTCATCAAGAAAGTCTTTATTGCCCGCCGATGGCAACATGGGGCACTTGCCTGAATCATGCAGCTCTGAGCCTTAGAGCCCTTTGGGGTTTTTTTTGTTTTGTTTTGTTTTGTTTTGTACACGAAACCATTCTGGTTGTCACATTTTAGTTAGCAAGAAGCAGAACTACAGGAGCCAAAAAGGAAGGATAGTAGATTTAGGGACTTTCTAGAACTATAGGCTAGGTCTTTGGTAGATAAGGTCTTTGTTCCCGTTTGGGGATGTGTTGAGGCCTATATGCTGGGTTTAAGGTCAGAATAGTGCTTCTAACAAGGCATCAGCTGTTCTAAGGCCTAGGAGCTGTTGTAACAGAACTGGTCAGAACTTAGCTCATTAGGCAATTGTTAATCCCATTCAAATCCCAAGGACCTGGCACAACAGAGTTGACAAGAAACAATTTCCTATTTTTCCTCATATAGTTCAGATTTCTTTATCTTTCAGGACAGACAAGCTCTGCAGTTCTAGGGTACAAAGGGAACTGGTGGGTTGACCACTGCTGCATGGTGTAGTCTAGAGATATTTCTAAGTAGGGATTGAGAGTGACTGCCTCCGTGAAAGACCAGAAGGTGGCTAGTCCCCTTGTGCTACAAAAAAGGACAGTTGGGTGTGCTGGTGCAAGACTGCAATCTTAGAGTTTAAGAGACTGGTGGAGGGTCTCAAGTTCAAGATCAATCTGGTATACATGGTGAGAACTTACCTCCTAAAAAGGGAGGGGCTTAGGAAAGCATTTGGTCTCTGGGGAGAGTTCACAGGCAGGGAAGGGCTGCATTCCCAATCCATATTCTGTGAGATCAGAATATGGCCCTCCCCAACAGCATGGTGAGGCCGCATAGACCCCTGAGGTCCCCAAAGCCTCCTTGTCTATGCCCATTTCTATAACTTTGCATAGCCTCTTCCTCTATCAACAGATCAAACACTGAAGAAGAAAATACACATGACTCCAGTGAAGACATAGCAACCTGTCTGGAATACCAGAAAGGGAGGAAAGACTTTTTTTTTTTTTAAAGATGTATTTATTTAGTATACAGCACGTATGCCTGCAGGCCAGAAGAGGGCGCCAGATCTCATTACAGATGGTTGTGAGCCACCATGTGGTTGCTGGGAATTGAACTCAGGACCTCTGGAAGGGCAGTCAGTGCTCTTAACCTCTGAGCCACCAGCCTGGGAGGAAAGACTTCTAGAAGCAGATAGTGACTGCTGAAACACTGCAGGCCATCTAGGACATGCAAATACAACCCTAAAAAGGAAGAGGAGGAGGAAGAAAGGGAACAACATATAGATGAAGAAATGTATCCCCCACCCCCATATTTTATAAAATCAAGTATGAGTCTGGGGCCTGGAGAGATGGCTCTGTAGTTAAGAGCACTTGCTCTTCTTGCACAAGACTGGGTTCAATTCCTAGTTCTTACATGGTGACTCACAACAATCTATAAGTCCAGTTCTAGGGGTTTTGACACACTCCTCTGACCTCCACAGACACCAGGCACACACATGGATGGTGTATACACACACACCACACACACACAGGCACGTGTACTACAAAGTTCCTCAGAGTCCTCTCCCCCACACAAACTCATATACACAAGCCCATACAAATAACATTGCAATCAAAGGTCTGAAACCTGCTCATAAAGAACTTACATTTGCCACAACCAGCCAAAAAAGACAATTTAACTACAAAGATATGAAGATGATTGTCTTAGTTAGGGTTTTATTGCTGTGAAGAGACACCATGACCATGGCAACTCTTGTAAAGGAAATCATTTAATTAGGACTGACTTACAGGTTTAGAGGTTTAGTCCATTATCACTACGGCGGGAAGCAAGGGAGCCTTCAGGCAGACATGGTGCTGGAGAGGTTGCTGAAAGCTCTACATCTTGATCTGCAGGCCACAGGATCAAACTGTCTCACACTGGGCATAGCCTGAGCATATATGAGACCTAAAAACCAGCCCCCACAATGACACACTTCCTCCAACCACGCCACACCTCCAAATAGTGCCACTCCCTATAGGCCAAGCATTCAAATACACGAGCCTACGGGGCCATGCCTATTCTTCCTATTCTTCTAGGAAGAAACTGTAAAGAAACAAAACAGAAGCAAATGAAGTGAAATTAAAAAAAAAAAAAACAGAATAAAAAGTAAACTATGCTAGAATTAGATGCCCAGTAAAAATCTTCAAAATGAAGACGAATGGAAGTATCTTGAGACGATCAAGAGCCGGAGGAACTCTTCACCAACACAGCTGTACCGGGAGCTGCAGCTAATGAAGTTTCCCAAGGGAAGGATAATGACGCCAGGTGGGAAACTTGGAGTTACACAAAGAGATCAGAAGTGACTGAAGAATGCAGAAACACATGACATAGTTTATGTTTCTTAGTTTAAAAAAATCCTTGGCCGGGCGGTGGTGGTGCACGCCTTTAATCCCAGCACTCGGGAGGCAGAGGCAGGCGGATCTCTGTGAGTTCGAGGCCAGCCTGGTCTACAAAGCGAGTTTCAGGAAAGACGCAAAGCTACACAGAGAAACCCTGTTTCGAAAAACCAAAAAAAAAAAAAATCCTTAATTAAGGTAATTGTTTAAAATTAAAGATATGTTATGGGGTGATAAGATTTGTGGAAATACATACATAACCAAAATGTGATGGATGGAAAATAGAGGCACACTTCTGTAAGTGGCATGGAGGTCTTTGTGTTCACAGACAAGCACTAGGAGAACTTGGAATGTTGAGGGCATAGGGTTGTCCCTTCAAGGGAAGGAATGCAATACTGGTTATCTGCTCAGAAGACTGGGATCAGACATGCTTACTGGCCTGGTGACCTTTCCTCTATCTGTGTGACCAGAGACTTTTCTGGCACTGGACCGTCCATTACTATAAACCCGATTTTCCTCAGTCAATCTATAGGATATATCTTTATGGACTTTACAAAGAGTTTTGATATAGTCACATTCGGTCTGTATTTATCTTCCTTCCTCAAGGAGATTTTGTATGCTTTGTTGTGTGCATGTGATTGAGTTAATTATCACCAAAATGGTTTTTTACCACATTCTGCTGTGCCTTAAATATGCCTAAAATAAACTACTTGGGGTCAAACTCCTGAAGTTTGAACCAACACTGGCCCCTGAGTCATGTTGAACGAAACTGCTTCCTTGCCTCCCAACAAACAGTCATCACTCTGCTGGTCCTGGAGGTCACAGAAACTCCTGCATACCTCCACAGTGTGTGGAGGAAGGCTGTGATTTAAAGGCAGATGGTAATTAAAGATGAATATGGCAAATTAAAATAAGTTTGCACACAAACCAAACTAAGACAGTAGTACAATCATAGGAAAGCTATTTGAAACAAAAAGGAAGACATTATTGGGGCCTGAGAGTGCTTAGCTACTAGTTAAGTACATGTACTTATTGCTCCTATGAAGCATCCATGTGGAATAGCCAACAACTGCCTGTAACTCCAGCTCCAGGTATCCAGTGTCTTCTTCTCGCTTCCTTAGGCACCTGTATTAATGTGTTCATGAGTGCACACATGTACACACACACACACACACACACACACACACACACCACAGACAGATGCACTGTCTTAGTTAGGGTTTGTGTTCCTGAGATAAAACACCATGACCAAAATGCAAGTTGAGGAGTGTGGTGGTTTAAATAAAAATGGCCCCCATAGGCCCATAGGGAATGGCACTATTAGGGGTCTTGTTGGAGTAGGTGTGGCTTTGTTCAAGGAGGTGTGTCACTAGGGGGTGGGCTTTGGGGTCTCAGATGATCAAGTCATGCCCAGTGTGGCAGTCTCCTCTTGCTGCATGTGCACCCTCCTTCAGCACCATGTCTGCCTGCACATAGCCATATTTTCCACCATGACGACAATAGACTAAAACTCTGAAACTGTAAGCCAGCCCTAATTAAATGTTTTCCTTTAAAAGAGTTGGCATGCTTTAATCCCAGCACTCGGGAGGCAGAGACAGGTGGATCTCTGTGAGATCGAGGCCAGCCTGGGCTACCAAGTGAGTTCCAGGAAAGGTGCAAAGCTACACAGAGAAACCCTGTCT
>CABHPQ010149024.1:0-17886 GCA_902168405.1 Peromyscus aztecus | reverse complement strand
GCTTTGGGGGCTAAATTTGCAGCTCAGCATTCAGAGTGCTTGCTTAATTAGCACAAAACCCTGGGTTCGACCTTCAGTCTTGCATAAATCAGGAGTGGTAGCAAATGCCCATAATCCTAGCAATACAGGCAATGAGGTGGTACAATGCCACCCTCAGCTACCTAGTCATCCAGGGATACATGAGACCCTGACTCAAAAAATAAATAAATAAATAAATAAATAAATAAATAAATAAATAAATAAATAAATGCAACTTCTGCCATAAGCTGGGTGTGGTGGTTGAGACCTGTCATCTCAGCTGCTGGGAGACTGAGCAGAGAGGACAGTGAGTTAGAGGCTGGCCTGGGCTCCATAGTGAGACTCTATTTCAAGAAAAGAGCTCTCTCTTCTGCTCTCCCCCCCTACCTCCGAACATGCCTCTTCCCAGGTCTGGTTACTCTTTTCTGTCCCCCACCTCCTCCTAATAAAGCTCTGATACTGGGGAAAAAAAGAAAATAAAATACAGATCCCAAATCAGGGGCTGGAGAGATGGCTCAGTGGTTAAGAGGACTTGCTGTCCTCACAGAGGACCTGGGTTTTCTTCCCAGAACCCATAAGGCAGCTCACAACTGTCTGTAACTCCAGTTACGGAAGATCTGATCCTCTTCTGGAGAGCAGGCACATACATGGTACACAGACATATAGACAATCAAAACAGTCATCACATAAAATAAAAATAATCTTAAAAAAAATTCCAAATTTTACCTCAAAGAAAAAGTTGATGCTCTGCCGTATTTCTTGTCTGTTGCTGTGATGAAATACCCTGACAACAACTCAAGGAAAGAAAGTGTTTATCTTGCCTCATAGTTCCAGGTTACAGTCAACTGGGGCAGGGAAGTCGAGGCAGCAGGAGCTTGAAGCATTTGGTCACACTAAGTCTGCAGTCAGAAGAGAGCAGCAAATGCAAGCATGCTAGTGTCCGGCTCACTCTCTTCCTTCTATGCAGTCCAGAATCCTTTGCCCAGGGAAGAGTCCTTCTGACAATGCAATGCGTCTTTCCGGCATCAGTTCACTAATCGAGATAATCTTCCAAGGACTTGCACAGAGCCTAACCAACCCCTGTTGTGCTCAGAGGCCTGTCTCTCAGATGATTCTAAGTTCTGGCAAGTTCCCTTCTGGGTTAGGAAGCTCTTTTCTTTCCAGATTAAGACACTGGAGTGAGTGTATTATATTATAGGTATATAGGAATGTTCAGTTGGAACCTCCGGCTCACCCCTGCATGATCTGGTCTTTCTCCAAATTCCACCTGCTCAGAGAGTCTTAGAACAAAGGGAAGGCGCAAAAAAGCCCAGTTCTGAAATCTTGGCGGCTTCTGCAGCTCCTCCCCTGATGCCACCAGCCACCTGAGTCCCCACCTGAGTGCTCAGTTTTTGACCACACTTGGGCACAAACCCAGCTTGTAGCACACACCTCATCACCCATTCGGCTACAACCTGTCAAATCTCCCTGCTTTCATCTGGGGGTGCAGCTTCTCTGGCCTCGATCCCTGGGACCGGAGAACCACCACAGGAGTCGCTCTGCTCTTTGCTCAAATGTTCCTGTTGTTATACTTTTCATTTCAGCTTGCTCTGGCTTACTGCATCAGCGGACAATCTTATTATGTGGCGGGGGAGGGTTGGCAGAAAACCTGTTAGTGAAAGCCTAGGTAAGAACAGTTAGTTCTGCCTGTTGTGAAGTTGTGTGGAGGGTAGAGATTTGGCTTCTAGTACATGTGAGCTTGTAGGGGTAGTTGGATCCCCTTGAAGTAAAGCATATCCTGCTGTATAAAGGACTTGTTTTAGGGTACTACCAGTCTGGGGCCTTTTGCAGGGGGTAATGAAAGATATGATCAGGATTGAAGGAGATCTGAGGATGTAGAGGGGTTTGGGGGAGGAGTGTTGTGGACTTGAGGGATGGCATGGTTCATACACAGGTTGGGATCTAATATGTAAGCATGGAGAAGCTGTACCCTGGGTGGGGGAGTGTTTGAAAAACACAGTAACTGATGAGGTCCTTGAGTGAGTGTGTAGTAAGAATGTGTAGGAGGCTGTAATGATCAAATGGTAAAAGTCCTCTTAGCCTGGAGATCAGAGTCTGGGATGAAGAGGTTAGAGGACGAAGGATGGGGAGGATCCGTAGGAGAGCAGAGGACTGGGGTCAAGAGAGATTTACACAGAGCACAATGAAGTTCCCAAATTCGGTCAATGAGACTCGCACTGCTCATGGTGGCAGAGCTCACAGACCAGAGGTCTAGTGTCGAAACCTGTGGCTGTTTAGCCTGTATAGTGAGCTTAGAGGGTATCTCTTCTCCCAAGGGAACGACCCTCGGAGGGAGGAAGGAGGGCTTTCTGCCTGGAGGATCCTACAGGGTCCTGGTTTTCAACACCAGATGGAAGAAAAATGAGGCCGAGAAGCAGACTTGACCTCAAAAGGCTGAGCCTGCTTTATCGGAACAACTTGGGGTAGGGGGCAAACTTTCCTCAGGATGAAGGCTGAGTGCATTTAGAGGGGCAGGGGGGTATGCATGTATGTATGCACTCAAATGTAGTTACCAGGAAGTTACAGCTTTTGTGTGTGTGTGTGTATGTGTGTGGTTTGACTGGGATCCACGTGGGTTGTTTCTGATACCTGGCATATTATTTCCACAGATGGGACAGAACAGTCAGATTGGGGCTGAGCAGTTCTTTATGGCGAGGCTATTGCCCAGTACAGCCTGATTCAATTCCTTATGACTTGAGGCTATTGCACAACACACAACATGCTTGCACTGTCCCCCAATAAATAAATAAAGGTAAAATAATTATAACTTTAAAAATATCCTTTACAATGAACCAGTCAATAAAAGTGTTCCCTTGAGCTTTTGTGTTTGGCTTGAGAAAATGAATTGACTCCAAGAAGGCTGTCTGACTGTATAGCCTGCCATCCAGAAGCATGGATGGGGGTCATGACCTGGGGCTGTCACTGGCATCTGAAGTGTATATGTATGTGGGGGTCAGTATTCTGGTCTCAGCCCTGACCTGTGGGATCTGTTGCTATCTCTGAAGGACTGATCACCTAAAAGCCTCAGGTGGGGCTGGAGAGATGGCTCAGTGGTTAAGAGCACTGGCTGCTCTTCCAGAGGACCCAAGTTCAATTCCCAGCACCCACATGGCATCTTATAACTGCCTATAACTCCAGTTTCAGAGGATTCAACACCTTCACACGGAGTTTCAGAGGATTCAACACCTTCACACGGACATACATGTACACATGAAATAAAAATAAGTAAAAAAAAAAAAAAAAAAAAAAAGCCTCAGGTGGGCTGAGAAAGTCCAGGCAGACAGGAACACTGAGTTGACCAAAGAAACCTGTGGGCTCTTAGGACCCCAGGGGCTTCTGATGAGATCAAGTACCAGTCTCTGATGGTATGCACCACTTTGATACTGCAGGGGAACAGATAGGATCTTCCATTCCCAAAGTCTCCTTTTTTTGCCCATTAAAGCCCCTAAGCTCCTCGTACCTTGTGCGCAGACCCCACTCCCCCAGAGAGACTAGTGTCCTTCATTGTTCTAATTAAAGGACCATCTACCCTGAAGAGGCCGGTCTGTCATCTTTCATTTCCACATCACCTTGGTCAATCCCTATCTAACAACCTTCAGGTGGACAGTGCCAGAACTGAATTGAGAACTGAATTGGTGATGTTATTGATACAGTCCAGGGGTCTTGATCGGGTTTGTTTTCTCTGCCAGTTAAAGAACTAAGAGGCAGGGAAAATCTGAAGTGCAACTGGCAGCAGCAGAGAAATCTCAAACACTGCAGAAGAATCAGCAGTTGAAAGAAGGCATTTATTGGGGTGAATAAACACTCACATGGAACAGGTACACAGAGAAAAAGACCCTCCTCAAAGTGGGTGGGGGAGCTTAGGAAGCCAAGAAATCCAGTGTCGTCTTGAGGGCTGGGGGTTTAAAGCCTCTGAAGAGTTTACTCCCCTACTTTAGGGTGAGTCAGTGTGAAATCAGGATGGTTGATCCGGTCCACAACTGTGTGTGACAGTCCTGATTGGACCTTGAACCTGTTGAGCCAGTCTGTTAGCAGGGGGCCTGCAAGTGTGAGACAAAAGCTTTTGTCTCAAGTCCTGAGGTTGAGGAAGAAGCCGGCCATGTTGGAAATTTGTCGTCTTTATTACCTAGCCGCAGCCCCTCCCCTATCAGCCTACCAGGGAGTCTAACTCCTAGACTCTCATTATGTCTGGGGTCTTGATGAGGTTCATTTAATCTGCCAGTTAAAGAATTAAAAAGCGGGCCAGGCAGTGGTGGTGCACACCTTTAATCCCAGCACTCAGGAGGCAGAGACAGGTGGATATGAGTCCAAGGCCAGCCTAGTCTACAGAGCGAGTTTGGGGAAAGCTAGGGTTATTATACAGTTCCTACCTTTAGCAAGTCAGTTTCCGCATACCAAAACCTCTTATCTAAGCTCCACATCTGAAGCTCAACAAAGAGACATGCCACAGCAATTCTCAGGCACAAAACGTTTCAGTTTTTCCAGTTCTTCTGCAACCAAGTTTTGCTTAGGCTTTGAACCTTTTAGGAAGCACTCAAGATACAATTTACATACTTTAAACGAAAAGTAGCATCACAAAAGGCGGATCAAAGCCAGGTGCTAACACTTGGAATCAAACCAGCTGCAAAGCTCTGCGGGAACTCCTGATACAAGCAATAATGATTAGTTAGATCTATGATTTAATTGGACTTTCTGAGTTAGCCTAAAAGATACTGAAAGGGAAAAATCAGTAGCCATCTTGAGAGACGTTCCTTCACTTCCTCCCTTCCTCTAAAGGTATTTGCTGACCAGCAGTTTTAGAACTGACCAGAAGTTGAACTCATGGGGAGATAAGGCTGGAACAATAAATCTATGTATCCTGGACTTGGCAAAAACAAGACATGGGGAGTAATTGACTCAACTGACCAGAAATTGAACTCGGGGGAGAATAGGACTGGAACAATAAATCTGAATGTATATATCTTGGGTTCAGCAAAGGCAGGACATAGGTAGTAAAAAATTTATGTCTGTATAGATACCTTGAATCCTGTTAGCCATTAGTAACCTTATGCTTATAGTTCATCCAGTAACTTCAAAGAACTACCTCACCCCTAGCCCCCTTGTCCAATCCTGAGATATATAACCCTCTGGATGTAAAGCTTTCCTATATAAACCCCTTAAAGTGAGTGCTCGGGACCTTTCCTCTTTTCACCTGCTGTAAAGTGGTGTCAGGGAGGTCCCTGCCTAGGCTGGAATAAATGAAACCTATTGTTCTTGCATCAGAAGTTGACTCCTTGGTGGTCTTGTTAGGGGGCTCGTCTGGGATTCCCCCCCCACTCATGACCCCTGGACCCTGACTCCAAAGGTTTCAATTGATCAGTGAGTTTTTGTCTGTTTCTTGTTGCATCCCTGTCTTCTCTGTCAACCTCAGGTTTTTGTTGTTACTCAGGGAAGTGGAACCCTCTGAGAAGTATTCTTTTCTGAGACAATCGGTGGAGCTGAGTGGATGCGCTGGACAGCCCAGATAGCAGGAGTCTGGGAGATGTCCCAGACCCCGTTAATGGAGATACTGAATCCCTTCTGGAAAATGGGAAATAGAGTTATAAATCCTCCAGACTCAGGTCGGAGGCAGAGACAGGACTCTGACCTGTTGAATCTGTGTGAGATAGCCTGTTTGTCTCACTGGGCCCTTGTAATTGTCTTAGCTGTCATGTCTCTGTGTGTGACATTGATGACTGACTTGATGCTAACCGCTAACATGGGACAGAAACCCTCCTCACCTCTGGGTTTATGTCTGGCACACTGGAGCAATGCGAGAAGCATCACTCAAAAGAATAATGTTAAGGTCAGTAAGGGCAAATTTAGCATTTATTGTAATTCAGAATGCCCAAGATTCAATGTCGGATGGCCTCCAGAAGGGACTTTTGATGCCCATCTCATCAACGTGGTGGAGGAGATGGTTTTCCAACCACAGGATGGTTACCCTGATCAGATACCATATGAAGTCACTTGGAGGGAGCTAACGGAAAACTCCCGCCTTAGGTTAAACCTTTCTTGCCTCAACAGGTGAAGGGTCCTAGTAGCGGAACCCGCATTCCTCTCTAGTTCTACAGGATGCCACCTCAGAGGAAGATATATTTCCCCCCATTATGTCCTCCAGGCTCCCGTCCCAGTGCCTACCACGCCCCACGCTCCAGCGGCACTTTCACCGGAGGCTCCCATCAGCACAGCTCACAATGCCCCTAGCACAGAGCCAGGGAAGGGAGGGAGGAGGGAACCCCAGAAGGGAAAGTGTCAAGGAAGTGGTCCCGCCTCAGGTTAAAGTGGGTCCCACTAGAGCTACATGGAGCTGAAGGGGAGGTACTCCCCAACTTCAGGGTCCTGTGGTCCTACCCCTGAGACCAGTGGGGCCACCTGGTGAGGATGGGAGCCAGCAGTTTCACCACTGGCCTTTTGCTACCAGCAACCTATACAACTGGTGTTTGCAGAACGCCCATTTCTCTGAGAACCCTCATGATCTTATTAATCTATTTGAAATTATCCTCTTCACACACACATCCATCTGGGAAGATGTACAGCAGTTGTTACAGGTCCTGTTCACCACAGAAGAGTGGGGCAGGATTATCCCGGAGGCCCGCAAGTTAGTGCCAGGACCAAATGGAGGGGTGACAGTTGATCTTGCCATCATAGACATGGGCTTCCCAACAATAAGGCCCAATTGGGATTATAACACTGCAGAAGGTAAGGAGAGACTCAAGATCTACCGCCAGACTCTGTTGGCAGGTCTCAAGGCAGCAGCTAGATGGCCTGCCGATATGAGTAAAGTATATGACGTGAGACAGAGAGCTGAGGAGAGTCCAATGGCGTTTCTAAAATGCCTGCAGGAGGCCGTCAGGAGACACACTCCATACGATCCAGAAGCACCAGAGACAGAGCTGACTCTGATCTTCGCCTTTGTGAAATCAGGCAGCATCAGACATCAGAAACTGGACAGGCTAGGGGAGAGAGGTGTAAGAGAGTTAATGGTGGTGCAGAGAGGGTTTATAACAGCAGGGAGAGTGCAGATGAAAGAGAGATAAAAAAGGAAAGAGACAAGAAAGGAGCCTGGCCAGAATCCTAGAAGCCCAGCAATAGAGACAGCACCAACAGCTTGTTGACATTCTAACCAGTGTAGGAGTTGCCAGCCGCACACTAGGGCAAGGGCATATAAGACTGGATAAGGAACAGTCCAAGGATAGAAAACTGCAAGCACAAATTCACTTCTCTGAACAGGGAGCAAAGTTGTTCCGGCAGGATGGCCAACCACTCCAACTAATGATAATACATGACTTGGGGGAGGAATATAGACTTCACCAGAGGCCCCCGGAGTCTGATGAGTCTGCACAGGTCTGGCTTGGGTGACTGTTCCCTTGGCATGGGCAGAGACTGGGGGCATGGGCTTGGCAGCCCATTACCCACCCCACCCTCCCACCCCCCTATGTGGAAGTAAAAGCAGGTGCAGACCCTGTAAAAGTCCAACAACCTGATGCCTCTGGAGGCTAAAAGGGGGATAACCCCCCACATTAGATGGCTGCTGGGACTGGGTGTTTTGAAGCCTACTCAGTCAGCCTGGAACATCCTCCTCCTGCCAGTCAAAAAACCCCATACTAATGACTATCGGCTGGTCTAGGACTTAAGGGAAGTAAATAAAAGGGTCATAGATATCCACTCTACAGTGCCAAACTCATACACTCTACTCAGTACTCTGCCTCCAGACCGGCAATGGTACACGGTCCTAGATCTCAAAGATGCATTCTTCAGCCTACCCCTGGTGACCCAGAGTCAGCCTTACTTCACGTTCGAGTGGCAGGAACCTGAGATTGGGGTCAGTGGACAACTGACCTGGACCCAACTACCACAGGGGTTCAAAAACTCACCAACCATTTTTGATGAAGCCCTCCATGAGTATTTGGGTGAGTATTGCACCCAGAACCCAGGTATCAGTCTGTTACAGTGTGTAGATGATCTGCTGGTCACAGACACAGACCAAGAAACCTGCCTGGCGGGTACAGAAAGCTTAGTACAAACTCTTGGAAACCTGGGGTACTGAGCTTCAGCTAAGAAGGCTCAGATCTGCAAACAACGGGCAATGTATTTGGGGTGTGTCCTGGAGGGGGGCCAAAGGTGGCTGTTGGATGCACACAAGGAGACTTGTGTTAAAAACCCCATTCCTAGGGAGGACAGGGGAGTCTGTGACTGATATGTAGGATGAATGGAAAATTTCTTTCTTTTCTTTCTTTCTTTCTTTCTTTCTTTCTTTCTTTCTTTCTTTCTTTCTTTCTTTTCTTTTTTCTTTTTTTTTTGCATTGGTGTTTTGCCTGTGTGTATGTCTGTGTGAGGGTCCCCTGGAACTGGAGTTACAGACAGTTGTGAGCTGCCATGTGGGTGCTGGGAATTGAACCTGGGTCCTCTGGAAGAGCAGTCAGTGCTCTTAACCACTAAGCCATCTCTTCAGCCCCTGGAAAATTTCTTAATTAAAAAAAAAAATCCCCACTCCTGCTACTGCTAAAGGAGTGAGGGAGTTTTTAGGCACCACTGGGTTCTGCCGTTTGTGGATCTCAGGTTTCGCTGAACTGGCAAAACCCCTATAGGAAGCCACCAGAAAGGGACAGAACTTTATTTGGACAGAGGGAAAACAACGGGCTTTTGATTTTAGATCCCACTCATGGAGGTCCATGGCACAGCTGACCCTCCAGCAGATAGCTGGAGCAGGGACATGTATCGGAGATGTCCCAGTTAACTGATAGTCCTTCCGCAATTCCTTACAAACCAGTCCTACAGAGGCCTTTTACCTGATTCCCCACAATGATACCTGGTGGGCGTGTTCCACTAGCCTCACCCCCTGTATCCACACTATGACTCTCAAAGGTACTGAGGGTTTCTGTGTACCTGGTCCCTAGACTCACTTACCATGCGGAAGACGAATTCATTGATGAGATCGGGAATCTGCATATCAGAACCAAAAGGGAACCCGTGACTGCTTTAACTCTCAGTGTCTTACTAGGAGCTAGCCTTGTCAGGATGGGGACTGGAACTGCCTCCCTGATCACCCAGAATCAGCATTTTTCTAACCTTCGAGCAGTTATTGATCTAGATACAGAGAGATTGGAAACCTCCATCTCTCATTTACAGGAATCTCTGACTTCCTTAAAGGAAGTAGTTATTAGATCTCATCTTGAAAGATAGTTAAACGGCACTGGTGGTGGCGCTGGTTACCACATGGAGAGGTCATGGTCAGGACAGAACCCAGTGCTAGTTTTAGAGCTTTATTAGGAGGGAAAGCAGGGGTGGAGGGTGGAGAAAGAGAGGAGAGCCAGGCCTGGCGGGGGAGGGAATCAGGGAGCAGAACAGACAGAGAGCAGAGAACAGAGAGAGAACAGAAAGAGAGGGTGAGGGTCCACATCCAGCTTTTTAAATCACAGATTGCATGACCATGCGGCTCATACGTAGTCACCAGCGCCCACTGATGATGTAAGATGCAGACCCCGAGCTGTGCATATGCGGGAGTGAGGGCAGGATCCTAACAACAAGAAGGACTATGTGCAGTCCTGGAAGAGGAATGTTTTTATATAGATCACTCCAGGTTGGTTAAGGACTCTATGGCCAAAGTAATGGAAGGCCTCAACAAGCGGAAAAGGGACAGGGAAGCTGGCCAGGCATGGTTCGAATCTTGGTGTAACAGTTCCCCCTGGCTAACAACTCTAATCTCCACTCTTTTGGGACCCCACTGCTACTAGTCCTCATACTAACGTTTGGACCTTGTCTCTGAAACAAGCTGATGCAATTCATCGGAGAAAGGTCAGGGACCATTCAATTAATGGTGCAAAGGACCCAAACTCAGTTATGAGACCCTCAACCAAGATATAGAAATGGGTCGTTTGACTCAGGGTAGACATTTGCAAATAAGGTATTGACAACCCATGATTGGGTGTCCTCCAGTTACTTGGAGAGAAGGGAATGAAAGGGAAAAATTAGTAGCCATCCTGAGCGACATCCCCCCCTCCCCCATCCCCGACCCCCCCACCCCCGCTCCTCTAAAGGTATTTCCTGACCAGCAATTTTAGAACTGACCAGAAGTTGAACTCATGGGAAGATAAGGCTGGAACAATAAATCTATGTTGTAGTGGTAACGCCCACGCTACCACCGCCCGTTCACCATGTCCGAGTGAGGGGCTGTGGATCAAAAAACAGAGACAAGGGACAGTGGGTCATTTGCCTCAGCAGAATGCTGAATGCCATTTATTGAAGGAGGGAGGAGGTCTTAAATACAGGCTTACAGCACAATGGGAGAACCCCGGAGGGCAGTAGAATGTAGAACCTACTGATGTTCTACATTCTTGCATCTAAGCTGTTAACGCCCAATATGCAGGATACACAAACAAGGAGGGAAGAAAGCAGCAGGGGATTAGCATAGGGAGGACATCAAGGTCAAGGTCAGCAAGCAAGGCAATAGCTACCCAAAACGGGGGCCAGGGCCCTACACTGTGTATCCTGGGCTTGGCAAAACAAGATATGGGGGGAGTAATGGACTCAGCTGACCAGAAATTGAACTCGGGGGAGAATAGGGCTGGAACAATAAATCTGAATGTATATATCCTGGGTTCAGCAAAAGCAGGACATAGGGAGTAAAAAATTTATGTCTCTGTAGATACCCTGAATCCTGTTAGCCATTAGTAACCTTATGCTTATAGTTCATCCAGTAACTTCAAAGAACTACCTCACCCCTAGCCCCCTTGTCCAATCCTGAGATATGTAACCCTCTGGATGTAAAGCTTTCCTATATAAACCCCTTAAAGTGAGTGCTCGGGACCTTCCCTCTTTTCACCTACTGTAAAGTGGTGTCATGGAGGTCCCTGCCTAGGCTGGAATAAATGAAAACTATTGTTCTTGCATCAGAAGTTGGCTCCTTGGCAGTCTTGTTGGGGGGCTCACATGCGGGCATTACAATACAGGTGGTTAAGACATTAGGCCAGGTGGTGGTGGTGCACCCCTTTAATCCCAGCACTCGGGAGGCAGAGGCAGGCAGATCTCTGTGAGTTCGAGTCCAGCCTGGGCTACAGAGTGAGATCCAGGACAGGCTCCAAAGCTACACAGAGAAGCCCTGTCTCGAAAAAACCAAAAAAAAAAAAGACATTGGTAAAGATGATTAGGGACATGATTTAGGTTGTTCTGACAATTGCTCCAATAAGAGATACAAAAAAAGATATAAATAGGCTAAAAGTTACCTTCCCTTTAGTTAGATATGAGATTTGCAGAAGATGAAAAATAAAAACAAGGAAATTTCATGCATTATAGACCCATGAATTCTGTCTGTGGAAAAATGGGCTGATGATCAAAGAAAGCAATTATGTCCCTACACTCAAGGTTAGGCCTGAGTTCCTTGGTCATATAACTTACAGAATTAATCAGAAGCCCCGGTATGCACCTTGAAAAATAAAACTGTGAAAGGAAATTAGATGACCCTATTGTTCGTAAGGAAAAATAGATGGTTAGCTGAGCACTCCTGTAAAGTTTCTCCAGAGGAGAATTAAGAACAGAAATCTGCTACACTGAAACCGAAAACAGCTGCCTGCCAGGACAAAAGGAAAAGGCTAAAATACATTTAGTTTGCTCAAAACTTTGTTAATCAGTCATAAAAGAACCATTGTGCTGGGCGGTTGTGGTGCACACCTCTAATCCCAGCACTTGGGAAGCAGAGGCAGGTGGAACTCTGTGAGTTCAAGGCCAGCCTGGTCTACAGAGCTAGTCCAGGACAGGCTCCAAAGCTACAGAGAAACCCTGTCTCGAAAATCCAAAAAAAACAAAAAAAAAAAGAAAAAAAAGAACCATTGCTTTGGGGTGAAGATGTTGTGGTGGGAAAAGTAATACAAAGAAAATGTCTACTTGTGAGCTTCTAAGGAAAACATGTAACTTGTGATCATAATATGATTTCTTCTTACGTAGATTTTAATTTGTTTTTGGAAAATATGTAACGAGGTTATGAGGTAATCTTCTCTTCAATAGAAATCTTTGTTTCAGGTGGTATAAAAGGGATAAGGGAGAAACGAAAGACAGGAACAGAGAGAAAAATGAAGTGAAGAATTAAGCTTTGGGCTTCAGAGAAAAGTCTTCAGTGTCTACGCAGTTCAGCCCGCTGACACCCCTCTTTTCCAAGCGCAGGAGAGGAGGGAGGCTCGGAAGCCTGGAAACCCAGCCTCTCCTTCCGGCTTTTTAAACTTTGAAAGGTCTTCTTCCGTAGATTTAAGAGTTTGGTAGAACAAAGACAGCCTGGCTGATTGGCTTACTAGTGTTGTGCAATCATGTCCTATCTGGCCCACCAGCAAGGGGGTTTTACTGGCGGGAAGGAAAGAGGCTTGCCCAGCCTTTGTTTTAAGTGGCCAGGCTTTTGTCCCAAGTCAGGAGGGTGAAGGGATTTGTCAACTTTATTACCCAGTTATGGCCCCTCTATCTGTCTACCTGTTTGGGAATCTAACACCTAGTCCCTTAGTGTCTGAGGCCAAAGGGTGCCTGCCTGCTTCTGGGGTCACAGGAATGTTCCACATAGTTGTAGGAATATAGTAGGAGATACTGATTTTTTTTTTCTGTACTCAACTAATCAAGAATTTTTTTTTTTTTGTAGCCTCAAGCTATTGAAGCTTTGGGTCCCTACTTGCAGTTTCCCAGGTGACACTAGAAATGTAAACATCAGCTTCTCCCTATCCTGGAATTTAAATTACTATATGAAAAGGCGATGGTGTCTGGGCTTTGCTCTATTTCTACTCTTTGGTCTTGCTAAGCAAAAGGAGATGGGAGGGATTGTTATGTGATTAATGAGATAATGCACGTCTCCTTCCCAGAAGCCTCTTCCACCTGGCAGCCCTGGTGAGCCTCTGTCAGGTGCCTGCCTGCTGTACCAATTTAGTGTTATAGAATTTGGGGGACAGAACCCTAACCCCTAACCCTGCTCCACGTCAGGTGCAGTCACCTATCCTCTATAAGCCAATTAAAAGAGTCAAATTAAACATGCAAAACAGAAAAGGGAGATTTATTCAATGTAGCCGCTTTGGGAGGGGGGACAGAAAGATCCAACTAGTCCCAAGTCCATCTTCAAACCTCAAAATGAGAGTTAAGTTTAAACTCTTTTTAGTCTTTATGTTTTTATATGTGTGAGTGTTCTGCCTGCGTGTTTTTCTGTACACTACGTGTGCACAGTGCCAGCAGAAGCCAGAAGAGGGCATGGGATCTCCTAATGGCTGGAGTTATAGACTTGTGAGCCACCGCCATGTGGGTGCTGGGAATCGAATCTGAGTTTGCAATTATATGACTACATTTCCCAGAGTCCCCTTGCAACCAGGCAAAGCAACTCCAGAAAGAGGGGAAAGTAAACTACTGGCTGCAGTCATTTCTGGTTGCAGCCATCTTTTCCCACTGGTAGACAGCTCAGCTTCCCTCGGGTTAGCTGATGCCTCCCATCACCATGTGCACCAATAGGCATGATCCTGTCAAAGGTCAGGTGCCTCCTTTTTTTTCTGCCTTCCGTCTCTTTAATCTGCCTCAGAAATCTGCCACTCTGGAATAACAAAAGCAACAAGAGACTAGGAAATTGAGTGTGTCACCACTGGGGAATTTTCAGCAGCTCAGTCCAGGAATCTAATGTTAGCCACGGAATGCTGTAGCCCGACATTACAGAACTGTACCAGGCACTTTGTAAACTGAGTCTTTGACTAGGAGTGCTCTTATTTTCATGGTGTTGGTGACAACTGCCACCAACCTGCCATCTTAATACTTCGTATGTGCATCAAGGAGTCACAAAGAACTCCCAACTGCCTAAGGAGCTTCATCCTGGCTCAGTCTCCACTGTTGATAACAGTGCTCAACTGCCATCTGCCTGTCCTGTTTGAGAATCTAAACCTGCAGGCTGCCCACCCTCCCACCTGTTTCCTTGTGTGGATCCTATCTTGCTTTTATCTCTGCTGCTGAACTCAACTCTGAGGCTTCACTGTCAAACCGGTGCCTTGCAGTGTGGCCTGACTCTGCAGGAGCCACCACCCTGCTTCCAACTTCTCTGTTGTTTGATGGGTTCATTATCTACCAGTACAGACTCTATTTACATTTCCATCAACTTCCTTGATACTTTAAGGACTTGTGAAACCTCTCAGCCTTGCTGTGGCCTCTTAGGACTTTACAGCAATTCTGTAACCTGCACATATATTTACTGTGCAATGCGTATATGGCTGAGAGTTAATATTATTTATTAAGATAAGAACCAAAGTGTTTGCCTTGGTCAGGGTTATCAAAGAAAGCAGGGATGTCTAGCAAATCGCTGTTGGAACAAGTTCAAGAGAATGACCCATGGTGAACAGTGTCTTGGGGAACTGTGAGAGAGGCTCCAGGAAAAAAGGCAGAGGGCTTTTTACCTCAGGTGCATTTTGTTCCTTGGATTGTTCTTGGGCATGCTTTTGTGCCTCCTGTGTTTAACATTCACATTCAATTTATAAGACATTGATTACATAGAAGCCCCACCTCTCTCTCCCTGAAGACCCTGCCCCATTCCAGAAAGCCTGGCATCTGCAGTTCCTGTCTGGGATATGCCCCGGACCACGCCTACCAGGCTATTTAAACCTGGCCCATAGATCTGCCTTGTGTGCACTCCTGTTCTGTCCCCTCCCTTCCTGAGGGCCACCCAGGAGTGTTCTGCTTTGCATTGCCCTGTTTATTAAATGTAGATTTATTAATTCAGGTTGATTTGGTTTATTGTCTCCGAACCCAGCAACCAGGGATTCAGTCCTTATCAGACATGCTTATTCTTGTTGGATGTCAGAACGTAGCTACCGGACCCAATCTGCCCAGTGTGCGCTGAGTCTGGATATGGCCTTCTGCTTTGCTTTCGTGCATGCTCAGATATAATGTGCGGTAGGTGTCAGGCAATTGTGTTTAGATTGATCTGTCCTAAGAAAGTTCTGGGAAAGGGCTGCTCTGTTAATATTTATTGTGTGCTGACTGGCGTTTATTTCCGTGTTTTTCTGAACTCAGACAACCTTCCTTAGACCATTGCTTTCTTTGTTTCAGTGTATAAAAGCATTAGACTGTGGTCCACCCCATTCTTCCAGGTCCTCAGAGTCCAGGTCCAGTAGAGAAGATCCACACAGGTCGGCTGAAAAGTCGGCATTGCTGCTCCTGAAACTACTGCACCTTGTAAACTTACGGTTTATGTGATAAATTCTGGTATTATAGGAAGACCCAAATGTGTTCATCGATGTATCTCACATTACACTCATGACACTTTTCTGCTGTGGGTGCCCACCCAGTCCACTACATCACTGACACTTATATTGAAGAGTATCAACAAGAAGTCCTAGACAGGAGTAATAGATCTCTTACAATGAGTAACAATCAAATAGATACCAGATTTACCAAGAAATTCTCTTAAAAAATATTTTAGAGGTGCTGGCAAGGCTTCCAGACAGTGGGACTAGGACATCAACCCAATCACCCAGCCACAAGACCTTGTGTCCTGCCTGTAAGATGTGCTGGGGTAACGGTGGCCCAGAACGTGTGGGAGTGGCCAACCCATGACTGACCCTACTTGAGGCCCATGTCACAAGAGGGAGCCCATGTCTGACACTGTGGATGGTCAGGAACCGGAGCTGGACAGCCCAGAGACCCAGATTAGATCCAAATACGACAGGCAAAAGAAAAAAAAAAAAAAAAGAGTCAATAAAATGATTAATGATATTCTGCTATACTCATAGATAGGTGCCTGGCCCAATTATCATCAAAGAGGCACCATCCAGCAACTGATGGGAACAGATGCAGAGACCCACAGCCAAACATGAGGGAAAGTCAGGGGAACCCTTCAGAAGAGGGGGAGGAAGGATTCTATGAGACAGAGGGGTAGAGGGGCCGAGGACATCATAAGAACATGACCCACAGAATCAACTACAGGGACTCACAGAGACTGAAGCAGCAATCATGGACCTTGCCTGGGTCTGAGCTAGGCCCTCTGCATATACATTATGGTTGTATAGGTTGGTGTTCCTGTGGGACTCTAACAGTGGGAGTGGGGGTGTCTCTGACTCTTTTGCCTACACTTGGGAACCTTTTACTCCTACTGGGTTGCCTTGTCCTGTAGACAAATTTCTAAACAGTCTTATTAAATAAACAGCACAGAGCCAGATATAGGTGTGAAAACCTGAGAGATCAGGGAAATAGGGAAAGCCACAGCTAACCTCACCTCACCAACTCTGCAGCTTCCAAAGACAAGGTACTTACTTCCTGTCTACCCACACCTATATTCCTTTCTGTTGTTTTCTCACTTGCTCTCTCAGCCCAACTACATCACTTCCTCTTCCTGCCTAGCTCTGTCACTTCCTGTTTGTCTCTACAGACCTCCAGACCTCCATGGTTAACTAGTGTTGGAATTTAAGGCATGTACCACCATGCCTTGCTCTGTTCCCAGTGTGGCCTTGAACTCACAGAGATCCAGACAAATCCCTGCCTGCCAAGTGATAGGATTAAAGACGTGTGCTACCATTGCCTGACTTCTATATAGTGGCTGGCTTTTTCTTCTGATCTCCAGGCAAGTTTTATTTTATTGGGAGACACAGTATATTGGAGGATACAATACATTACCGCATTGTCCATCCTTGGATATGAGGGTTTGTACCTAGTCTTATTGTAATATGTCATGTTCAGTTGATATCCCTGGGAGGCATGCTCTTTTTTCGGGGGGAGGGCATTGGGGATGGGGGAGGAGTGGATCTTGGGGAAAGAAGAGGTGGGAAGGAACTGGGAGCATTGGAAGTAGGGGAAACTGTGATTGGGATGTAATATATGTAAAGAATAAAAAAAAAGAGAAAAGTTTTTTGTACGTTACTTAGAAGTACTCTAATTTTAGTTCTATCATTAAATGTTAAGATATTTCTGGGGCTGGCGAGATGGCTCAGTAGTTAAGAGCACTTGCTGCTGTGACAGAGGACTGGAGATTGGTTCCCAGCTCCAGGGGATCTGATGCCCTCTCCTGGCCTCTGAGGGTACCCACTCACACATGGCACATAAACACAGACACATGCATACATACTATTATATTGTCTAAGCAGTCAAATAAAAGTTTCTAACAACTTAGCACAGTTTCTATCCTATGACTTAATGAACACTGTTTCATATGAGTATTCAGAGGTATGTGTGAATGAGTCCACACAGACCAGGGTCTACACAGATACTGACTGGGTCCGTCATCCTTAAATCTGAAGGCTAAAAGTTCAAAGCAACAATAATTATACACCATGACTATTTTATGGCTCAACTATCAAATGAATTTGATATTTATACAAATTATAGACTCTAAGGACATTTCAAGTTGATGGAGAAATATGACCTCAGTGATCTTAAAGCCTGATTGACTAAAGCATCTCTCTTCCTAACCCTGCCCTCCACCTGTACCTATTGTGATGGCTAATCTTGGTTGTCAACCTGACTATATATGGAATCAACTAAAACTCAAGGCAAGAACACCTGGGAGGGATTTTTTGACTGGATCATTTGAGGTGGAAGACACACCCTAAATCTTGGCCCCACCCTTCTGAAGGTGGTAGTCTACATAAAAGAACATTGAAGGAAGATTTTGCTTTTTTCCTGGTTTCCTTCCTTCCTTCTTTCTTTCTTTCTTTCTTTCTTTCTTTCTTTCTTTCTTTCTTTCTTTCTTTCTTTCTTTCTTTCTTTCTTTCGTTTTCATTTTTCGAGACAGGGTTTCTCTGAGTAGTTTTGGTGCCTGTCCTGGATCTCTAGCTGTAGACCAGGCTGGCCTCGAACTCACAGAGATCCACCTGGCTC
>CABHPQ010149023.1:0-12139 GCA_902168405.1 Peromyscus aztecus | reverse complement strand
TAGAAATCTCGTTTACAACCGCTTGCATTCCCAGATACTTATACAACATCTCAACAGGTGACAAGACAATCACATATAACAACTGTGCCACTCAAATATTTTTTACTGATCTTTTTGGTGTGACAGAGTTTTTTCTCCTGGCCACCATGTCCTATGACAGATATGTGGCCATCTGCAAACCTTTGCATTATGTCACCATCATGAACAGCAAGATCTGCCAAAGGCTCATCTTCTGTTGCTGGGCAGCTGGCTTGTTGGTGGTCCTGCCACCACTTAGCCTGGGCCTCAATCTGGAATTCTGTGACTCTAATGTTATCGATCACTTTGTCTGTGATGCATCCCCCCTCCTGAAGATCTCATGCACAGATACATGGCTCATAGAGCAGATGGTGATAGTTTGTGCGGTGCTGACGTTTATCATGACCCTTGTGTGTGTAGTTCTTTCCTATGTCTACATAATCAGGACCATTATCAGATTCCCTTCTGCCCAGCAAAGGAAAAAGGCCTTTTCTACCTGTTCTTCCCACATGATTGTGGTTTCCATCACTTATGGCAGCTGCATCTTCATCTATGTCAAGCCATCAGCAAAGGATTCAGTGGCTGTCAACAAGGGTGTGGCAGTCCTCACCACTTCCATTTCTCCCATGCTGAACCCCTTCATCTACACCTTGAGAAACAAACAAGTCAAACAGGCCTTCAGTGACTCAGTTAAAAGAATCGCACTGTTCTTCAAGAAGTAGAGAAATTTACTACTGGAGAGAGTCAACTTTTCATTAAAAATATATGCCATCCATAAACTGTATCTTTAAAATTTTTATCTTTGGCTTTCTCACTGAGAAACTTTATTGCATTTAAATTTCCTAATAATTATGTATGAAACACTTCCAGGAGATAAAAATATGCCTTCACACACACAAAAAAAAAAGTTAAAGCAAACAATGATGAGGCAATCTCAATGAATAATTGTGTTTATTGTCTATTCTAAGTCCAGCTTTCCAGAGGATCCTGGCTACAGGCACCATGTTGAGTTCTATCTGTTCCTCAGTATCCTCAGGGAATTGGTTCAGGAACCCCCACGAGGGTGCTAAAATGTATGCACAAATGCCTTATATTAAATGGCTCAGTATTTCCATATTCCTATGTACATCCTATTGTATATTTTAAATCATCTCAATTACTAAAAGTGTTGAACACAGGGTAAATTCTATGTAAATAGCTACAATGTTTGGGAAATTCTGACTGTAGGTTGAGCACGTTCACTATATATACAATTTTTTGTTCAACTGTTTCCCACCTTTTAGTTTACTCCTGCAAAACCTGTGAGTATGGAGGGACCCCTGGTACTTTATTGTTTACCCTAAACAATAAACTAAGAAAAAAGAATGGGTTTAGAACAATTTATATTTAATATTACAGATAATATTTAAATCTTTTTTTTCATTTTTCTTTATTAAGAAATTTTCTACTCACTCTACATACCACCCACAGATCCCCCCTCCTCCCTCCTCCCAGCCCCCAGCCCTCCCTCCCAAGCCACCCCACATCCCCACATCCCCCAAATCAAGGTCTCCCTAGGGGAGTCAGCAGAGCCCCGCACACTGAGCCTAGGCAGGTCCAAGCGCCTCCCCACTGCACCAAGGCTGTGCAAGGCCTCACACCACAGGCACCAGGCTCCGAAAAGCCCGCCCATGCACCAGGGACGGTTCCCGATCCCCCTGCCTGGGTGCCCCCCAAACAGTTCAAGCCATACAACCCACTTCCGTATCCAGAGGGCCTGCCTAGTCCAGTCCCACGGGGGCTCCACAGCCACCAGTCTACAGTTCATGGGCTTCCACTAGTGTGGTCCGTCATCTTTGCAAGTCCTCCGATCATGATCTCGACGTCCCTCACCCGCAGAATCCCTCCTCTCTCTCATCAATTGGATTCCCGGAGCTCAGCCTGGTGCCTGGCCATGCATCTCTGCATCTGCCTCCATCAGTCACTGGAAAAAAAGCTCTATGATGACGGTTAGGGTATTCACTAGACTGGTCAGCAGGTGCCTCATTAGCACCATAGGTAGCGCATCAGTCTCATAAAATTTAAATCTTGATTAAGTAATATTGTTAATGGTTTCATCTTTACACTATGGTGATAGTGGTTATTATATAATCCTATTACTTTTATGATTTGCAATAATAAATACAAATGATGTTTTATCTTGTGTTTAATACAGTATTTGATGCCTTACTAAAATACATCTAGCATAAAGATATCCTAAAGTATAGCTTAAGAAAACTATAGATGTCTAATAGGAATATTGATCCATCAATGAAAACAAAAGAAAATGAGTTTAAAATAAAAATGTGGTGGCTAAGGAGATGGCTTAGAGTTAAGAGCACTGGCTGCTCTTCCAGAGGACCCAGGTTTGATTCTCAGCACCCACATGACAGCACACAAACATGATGCACAGACATACACTTAGGCAAAATACCCATACATATAAAATAATTTTTAAATTTTTCATTTTAATTATAATACAATTACATCATTTCCCCTCTTCCCCTTTCCTCCCTCTAATCCATCCCAGGATCCCTTGCTCCAATTTTTCCATGTTCATGTCTTGTTCAGTCAGTCAAATTGTTGAGGTATCATGGCTGCAAAATTCCTGTCATTTCTGAGACACAGGCTCATAGCAGACTTCTCTTACAATCTTTCTGTCCCCTCTTCCTCAATGTTTCCCGAGCCTTGGGTGCAGGAGTTGTATTATAAATGTATCCACTGATGCTGGGTACCTCACAATAGGTTGAACTCTGCACTTTGACAAGTTGTGGTTTTCTGTCATGGTCTCCATATGTTGCAAAGAGAAGTTTCCTTGATAAGTGGTAAAAGCTACACTTACCTGTGAGTATAGGGAAAGTTTATAAAAATGAAGTTAGGAATTACGCTGGTCTAGTAAACTGGTGATAGTAGGTTCTCCTCTAATACCCATAACCTTACTAACCCTAGCTAGTTGGCTAGGTTTCCAGCAACAGGCATGATTTCACTCAAGCTGAGCAGGCCCTAAGTCCAATTAGAGAGTTCTTGGTTACAGTCAAGGCATAAGTTCTACTACTGCTTGTTCCTTTAGGAATATCTTGCCACGCTGGTCATTGTTATGGTTTCTAGGTTACGTCTATGGAGAACTATTCAGTGATGATAAATTTATTGATCATTCATAAAATAAACAAATAAAATTTATAAAATATATTATGGTATTTTATCCTGAGGATTTTGTATCATATTTTTATTATAACATCCCCTCCCTCAACTCCTCTATAATTCATACCCTCTTCCTTACCCATCCAATTTTGTGTTCTCTTTTAAAAAAAAAAAATCAACTACAGTTTGTGCTACCCATATACTCCTGGATATGTGTCCTTCCGATGGAGTATGGTCCACCTCCCAGGGGCCACACTCTTAAAGAAAATGAACTCGAACATACAAATTTACTGGTTCTTTTTCAGCATTTACATACATACTTATATTAATTGATCCACAGCTAACACATCTTGAGGTACCCCTGCTCATTCTTCTCATTTATTATTTTTTAGATTGGAATATTAAGCTATCATAAAGAAGGCAATAGATCTTCTGTTTTACAGAGAGCTTCAGAAATGTTTCTAAGCAATAAATAAACATTTCCTATCTTAAGTCAACAGAATTATATAGCTGTATTGTGATTACTGTCTGTATTAAAAATATGATGGAAATCTTTATAATATGAGCACTGAAGAATTAAAAGCAGGTTGATAGGATGCATAGAAAGACTATATCATGGAAAGCCAAACAAACAGAAAAAATAAAACAAAACAAAAACCAACCAAACAAAACGATTTCTAATTTTTGTTGATTATGGAAGTTACTGTGTAGTGAGAAGTCCTACAAAAGTCTTCAGACTTTAGATGACTCATATTCAACATTGTTAGTTATTTAGGACATACAAATTTAAACCATAGTGAGGTATCATTTCAAACCCATTAGACTATTTTTAACTAAAAAGAGGGGTAAAATGAAGGTTTGGAGAAAACATAGGATTGTTTTTTAATCAAATGTAAGAGTAAAAATGAAAATGATGTAGCCATTTCTGGAAGTTCATAGAATAAAAATTAAAAAAAAAGAAAAAGAAAGAAAATGAACTCTCACTCTCCTAACAGTCATGAATCATAAATAGCTACTCAGATAGGGGTTAAACATCATGTCTACCTCCCATTTCCATACTGACCATGGCTTGACCTTGCACAGATCTTGTACATGTTGTCACAATCACAATCACTGTGAATTTATATGTACAACTGTTCTGCCATGTTTTAAATACCCTATTTCCTTTTGTCATCCCACCACCTCTTGCTCTTACAGTCTTTCCTCTCTATTTCCACAATGATACCTCAGCCTTGAAGGAGGGGGCTGTTGTCAACCCACCCTGGCCATCAAGGTTAAATCTTCACAGATTGAAGGATATACCAAAATATCAACATGGAGTAACCAAAGCCTCCAAGAATTAGAGTTCAAGCATAGTGTAAAGCACTCATCACTTTTTTTATTAAGGAAAGCAAACAATGACATTTGCAGTTAGCTTAAACAAATACAAGTATAGACAGGGAATATAACCAGTGTTGTGTCTTATCGTCTTTGATCATGTGAAAAGAGCCAAGAATATTCCTCCTAGGTCTTTGCCTTTCACACAGAGATGAGGTAGACATGCCAGGCCATTCTGTTCATGTCCTTGCTTTCAAATGCATTTGCTTATCATAGTTTATACAATTCTTTCTAGAAGGCCATCTTGAGGGAAAAGCATTCTGCATTCTGCCCCATCCAGAGTTGACAGCGAGTCCACAGCTTTTCCACACAGGCTCACACAGGCTGTGTGATACAGGTGCCAGTTATAGCCTAACATTCTGAAGTCTCTTGTCCCCTGCTTCTCGAACAATTGTGTGTTTGTTTATTGCTACCAACTGATGAGACTTTTCTGATGATGGTAGATTGTTACATTCATCTATGAGTACAGCGGTAAGTCACTGGGAGTCAGCTTCATACTATGCCAAGTCAAAACAGTAATAATAGCAGATTCTCCATGAGGGCCTATACCTGTCTGGCTACAGGTGTTTTGGGTCCTATAACAGAAGCCAACTATCTAATTTGGTTTAAGACCCACTCCACAAAATGGAACCCATGCCTAACACTGTCCAGGTGGCCAAGAACCTGGGACTAGATGGGCCATGGACATAGTAAAAACCAAATACTACTCTTCTGCTTAATGGCTGTACTAATGTAATGACTCATAACAACATTTTGCTATACCCAGAAATAAGTGTCTTGCTCAGCCATCATCAAAGAAGCTTCCCTCTGCAGTAGATGGGAACAAATACAGAGACACACAGCTGAACAGTGTGCACACAGTGAGAGACTTTGGAGCACTCAGTCCTAAACAAGATGTCTCCATCAAACCACTTCCTTAAGGGCTTAGAGAACCCTGTAGAAGAGGGAGCAGAAAGATTACGAGAGCCAATGAGGATGGAAGGCACAAAGGAAACAATGCCTTTCACACACAACAGGCTGACATACATATCACCTCACACACACTGTGGAACCATGCACAGGGCCTGCACATAGCAAAGCCAGATTGGGGAATGGTGGGGTCAGCACTGAGAGGGGGATGTGGAGATAATCTCCCATCCCTAGTAAAGAAGCTATCTCCAATTGACAACAGATCACAAAGGAAAAATTAGTTTTCTCCAAAGAGTCTTGTTGGGTATAAAAACCACATGTAAGGGCAAGGCCCATGCCCTGCAGTAGACGGCCAACACCAAATGAACTCAGGCCAGGCGGTGGTGGTGCATGCCTTTGATCCCAGCACATGGGAGGCAGAGCCAGGCAGATTTCCCTGAGTTCAAGGCCAGCCTGCTCTACAGAGTGAGATCCAGGACAGGCACCAAAACTATACGGAGAAATCCTGTCTCAAAAAACCAAAAACAAAACAAAAAGAAGAACACAGTGGTATTTTAGAAGATATTTTGTCTCATCATTCTTTGTCTAGGCTTTATTTTTTTTTAACCTCACTGCTCTTTTGTTTCCAATTTGCTTAATGTTCCAAACCATAATGTTTGGACATTATGGTTTCCAATTTGAGGTTTTCATGGGGGGGGGAGCAGTGTCTGTGTGTGTGTGTCTGTCTGTCTGTCTGTCTGTCTGTCTCTGTATTTCTTCTGCTATTTGTCTTTTCCTGTTTGTTTTCTAAACAGAGAGAAAAAGAAGTCACAGAGTCAGATAAAAAGGGAGATGGGGAGGAACTGGGAGGAGTTAAGGGAGGGGAAACTGTGATCAGAGTATATTGTATAGAAAAAAATCTATTTTAATTAAAAATAAATAAATAAGTATGTGGGCTTTGCATTAGGAAGATCAAGAATAAAACCACAAATAGGCACTAACAGGATTTCTGGTGTCAAGTGAGTCAATTTCCTTAATCTTCAGTTCCTTTGTTTAAAATGGAATTATAATTTCTAAAGAGTTTTTGAGAAGTCCAATGAAATTATATCAAAAATTGTTCTTTTTAGGTATGATGCATTCAGACTCCAAAAATAGCTGTAGTAATTGCATCATTTTTCTTTCAAATGGAATTAATTCTTCTCTTGGAAAGGGATAGTCACAGTAGTTGTAATTTTAAATGGTAACATTTGTGTGAATCACTGTGAACTTTTACCTTTAACCTCAGTTGGCCTTTTATTAATATTCACAAATGAAGCACTATGGCTCAGAGAGCTTGTGTAATACAGAGTAATTCATGTAGCTAGCAACTGTCAAATATAATTTTAGATCACCTATGACGAGTATATTTCCTTAAACACAGTCCTATATAGCCTGTATTTGAAATAAATACAAACATAGAAAGAATAATTTCTATCTTTTAATCAGTACAATATTGGTTTTATATACTAAAACAAAATATATCATTTAATATAATTTTAATATATCATTTCAAACTACAGCCTCATGTGATCTGCTTTAGTTTGACTAAAGTTGAGCTGTTACTTTTGAAATACAGCTTTAAAAATGAGAACTCAAATGGAATTATGATCCATAGATGGACAACATCACTCCCAGAAGACATTGGTTGTTAAATGAAAATTGAAGTGCCAGGCATCAGATATCTCCCCATGATTTATTGGCAGGGTGAGCCTTGAGGTCTGCAAGAATACACAGCCTATTACTGTTGGGAGCTGTGTGGCCTAGTTTCAGATCAGAATATGATCTTGTCCAATAGAATATGAGTGCTTGTCCAATAGGTGTCTGCAAGACAAAATCCACAGAGACAGTCTCTCACTGGGCAAAATCCACTGGACTTTGGGACAGTGCAGAATACTGCTGGGACCACATGGCCTCCACGCTCTCTTCTCTCTCATAATATTGATGATTCTCTTGGTAGTTTACAGTTTCACTTTGTCAGCCACACATGGGACAGATGTGATCATTCTCAGAAACCCCTTTTTTTCTGCAATATTTTGCCCTAAAAATCTTTGGGAATTGATGCTTCTCAGATTTCTGAACTGGAAATACCAGCTGTCACTCCAGACACTGGGAACTGTTCTGATTCAGGGCTGACAGGATAGGAGGCAATAAAAGTTAATGGGCAGTTAAAGAAGTACAAGCTAACTGTATGCAAGCTCATGGCAAATCACTCCTATTTCCATAAATATAATTTGTTAAGTTTTGAATGATATTATAGTTTTTGAAAATGTGTGCCTATGTTTATCACCTTTTAGCTTTGTGAGAAGAGAATGTGTCTGACTTGATATTTAGCCAAGCTAGCAAAATGCTGAACATTGTTTTTGGTTTAGAGGTTGATTTGATGTAAAAATTGGGGGGAAAAACATATTTCACATCTTTGTTTTTGCCAGAGGTCAACACTGGAGGATGGGAAAAACATGTTTGTTTTTGAAGTATAAATAAAGATGCCTTGAACTATTAGGGGCTGGTCACTTGCGTGAAACTCATCTGATGGTCAGACAATTCTTCCTCCACCAACACCTCTTCCCCATCTCAGGACCTGAATTTGGGCTGCAGCAGGACACCGGCATACTACCATTGCCCATGGTTATCCAACATAACACATAGTAAGAACACCAGTCCTAAAGACCCCACACATCTTGACTGCAAGAAATAGAGAAATCAGTCTCAAATCACTCAGGGAACTTTCTCCCTGCTATGAGCTTTTGTAGTGCTGAAAAGTCCCAGATAGGCTGCTGGGGAGCAAAGATATCAACAATCAAACCCAGCACTTACACTGAGTGCTGTGACTCTGTCCTGCTAGACAAGATTCGTCTATTGGTGCAATAGGTACAAGACCGTTCTGGATAACTAACCACTTTCCGACCTTATTTGAGGCCTGCTCCACAGGACAGAATTCTATATTTTGTGCTGTAATCCTGGTCAAAGGCCCAGGGAAGGGGAGTTCATAGATCTAAGTTATTTAAAATGGTGACATTGTTAAATACCTTCTAAGTGTTTATGTTCACATCCACAGACCCAGGCAGCTCTCAATCATTGCCAGAAGAGATTCTTTTGCAAGTGAGCAGCAGTCAGTGGAGGTGTGAATAACTGTTCAAAGTGCACAGGATGACTGAGTGCTCAGCCTGGATGGGACAACTATTTTAGTCACCTTCCACAAAAGGCTCTGGGAGCATCAAGAGAGAGGAGGTGGAATGAACTCAGAATCAGAAGATGGGAAGGATTGTTATGAATTCCATCTTCTGGACATGACATGTCTACCACACTCAGATGTCACAGCAGCTGTGGTTACCTTCACAAGATCAAGCCAATCAAAATCCCAGCACAGAGAGGGCAGGTCTCCAGTCCCCACCCCTTGGCAGTGTAGAATTGGTAGAAGAGAGAGACTCATTCTTTTTTGAGGGTGTGGCCTCTGGTAGGTTCCTCTGCTCCAGAAGGTGGCCTCACATCCATAAACATATGGGCAGCACTAAGTGGCTTATGAATGTAGAAAGAGCAGGAAAAAAGCATGAGGTTGGGAGGGGGTGAGCTGGAAGGGAGACACTAGGGATAGATATATTTCATTGTAAACATGTATGAATTCTAAAACATGAAAAAAGTTAAATTAAGCTATTAGCAATGAATCAATGCAAAATCAGAATCTTCCACCATCTTCTATATTGATACAAGAATATATATTACTGCCAATTTCCATAAAATTTTATAACATCCAGAATGGCTGGAATAGTGACAATATCAGCTTATGACAATGATCTGATTCAGAGAAATTATTAGCATTTATAAAAACATTCCCCTTCATACTGAAATGACTTTGGGTCTTAGTTTTACCACTTTATACATAATGTATGTATTACTTTGACTGAGAAGTTGGAAGAGAACAGCTTATAAAAGGAAGAGTATCAGAAAGAAGACATTTTTTTAATTATTTGGCATATTTTTATATACATTTCTGTAGCTTAATGTGTGATCTCTTCTCTGCCACCAGCTCAAGGGACTAATTTATTGTAAAGAACTGCAGGAGACTGGACAAGGAGAGATGGCTCAGTGGTTAAGAGTGCTTACTGCACAATCAGGAGGAGCAAAGTTTGGGTATCACTAGCCACATAAAATCTGACCACAGTACCATGCATGCTTGTAACCCAGGAACTGAAGGGAACAGAAACAAGTGGGTCACTATGGTTTGTTTGTGGTGAGCCTAGCTGAACTCCAGGTTCAGTGAGAGATTCTGCCTCAAAGGAACAAGGCAAGAGTGATAGACGGGGACACCTAATACTGTCCTCTGACCTCCACACACACAGGCATGCACATTCACACACATGTACAAAAACTCCTACATATGCACACCACTCCAAATATAAGCACAAAAAAGAATAACCATGATAGACTACACACACAATCTAAGGGAATATAAAATACAATACACATTTGTATCAAGGTTAGAAAAGAAAGATTGAAAAACTGTACCCAATAAAATGGAGAAGAAAATAACAACAAGCAAATGCATTTTACCATTAGCATCATATTTTTGAGACAAAGATCATAACCAAACACAGGTTAATATTCCACAGTATGAATGTCTATCAACTGTCCCATAACATTTTTACACTAATTCCCCCAAGTCCTCTAGGATGGAATGTTTAAATACAGAGAAAATGTTAAATAATACCTACACAGGTTTAATGAAAAACATAAATAGTAACTTTCACATTAAAAAGAAAGTTGAAGGACTAAACAGCTGGGACGGGCGTTAAAAGAGCTAGCTGTTCTTTCCAAGCACACCAGTGCAGTTCCCAGTATCCACTTCCAAGGAACCCAATGCACTCCTCTGGTCTCTGTGGGTACGAATTTTGCAATACATACACAGAAGTGTACACTGGTATACATGAGACAAAACACCCATACACCCAAAATACTTTTTTAAAAAGCTGAAACCAATGAGCTCATAATATAAATTTCAATCCTTCCTTTTTGAGGGGTACAATGACATTCAAGCTAACCTGTATTTTCATTTGTCTCTATGAAACATTACTTTATTAATCAAATCCTTGAAGGCTTGTTTTACTTGTTGATTTCTCAATGTGTAAATAAAAGGGTTCAACATGGGAGCAATTGAAGTGTTGAGAACAGCCACACCTTTGGTCAGTGATGCCCTTTCATTGGCAGAAGGTTTGACATACATGAAAATGCAGCTTCCATAAGAGATGGAGATGACAATCATGTGAGAGGAACAGGTGGAGAAGGCCTTTTTCCTCTGACTGGCAGATGGGAACCTCAGAATGGTGCTGATGATGCAGATGTATGACAGGATCACTAGAGTCAGTGTGAACAGCAGAGTGATGGCGGCAACATAGAGGCCAAGTGCCTCTAAAAGCCTTGTATCTGAGCAGGAGAGCTGTAAGATGGGGAAGTAGTCACAGGAGAAATGATCAATGACATTTGAAGCACAAAAATCTAACTTGAGGACCAGTATGACTAATGGGAAGATGATCAGAAATCCTCCCAGCCATGCTGTGAGGACAAGAAGGGTGCAAACTTTCTGGTTCATGATGGTGGTGTAATGCAGTGGTTTGCAGATGGCGACATAGCGATCATAAGACATAGCAGTTAGAAGAAAGAACTCAGACACCCCCATGGAGATGAAGAAAAATAACTGAGCCAAACAGTTGCTATAGGAAATGGTCTTGACTTTAGTAATTATTGACCCCAAAAATCTGGGGATGGAAACACTGGTGAACATAATTTCTAAGAAGGAGAAGTTCTGGAGGAAAAAATACATAGGAGTCTTTAACTGAGCGTGTAGCAAGGTAAGTGTGATGATGCTTAGGTTTCCACAGACACTTAATATGTAAGCAATGAATAAAAAAATGAAAATTACAACCTGAAGTTCTGGTGAGTCTGATATACCCAAGAGCACAAATTCAGTAATCATAGAGTAGTTTCTCATACTGATTTTAGTCCATAGAATCTATTGATAAAAAAGAAATTAAAGTGTAAATTCAATGTAAAAGAAACAAATGTTTAAATATTGATATTATTATATCCAGTGAAATAAAGCCATAGAGCACTTCCACTAAGATTTTCTAATATCTGCTCATTCCTCTTAAACAAAAACATCTTCTTGAAAGGAAATATTTTTGTAAATGGGAGTTTAAAGCCTTTCTATACACAAAAATATTGCATAGTCATAATTTCTATGTTTAAGTTCTAGATATAATTCTAAGATACCTTTGAACTTCAGATTTGTGTAGCAATATTTTAATAGTATCTTCATTATTTTCTGGTTTCACATATTGTATGCTTTCAGGACTGAATATATAACATTTAATTTCAATTCTAATACTATTTCCAAACTTCTATAGTTTATAGGTACAAATGGATCATACTTATTAAACCTAAAAGCTGTCATGGTTATTTTCAACGTTAATACATGTGTAGTTTAAAATGCACAGGAATAAATGTATTTGCCAAAAGAGAAATAAGGCCAGATTTTCTCTAGTTATAAAAACAAGTAAGTTCTTTTTGTTTTGTTTTGTTTTGTTTTGTTTTGTTGTTTTTCAAGACAGGGTTTCTCTGTGTAGCTTTGCGCCTTTCCTGGAACTCACTCTGTAGCCCAGGCTGG
>CABHPQ010149022.1:0-15228 GCA_902168405.1 Peromyscus aztecus | reverse complement strand
ACACATGCATAAACACACACACACACACACACACACACACACACACAGAACATTTAAAACACTTAAAAAATAGGAAAGACAGAATATTTAAGATTCCATGAGCTGAGATAAAGTTTTAATTAGTCTTCTCATATTTGCGTCTAACACCAAGGACAAAGTTACTTAAGCAGAGAAGGATTCAGTTTGCCAAACAGTGTGAACCATTTCCACGGGAGGTTATATCAGAAGGAGTTTGAGACAGTGGTCATGTTGCATCTGCAGCCACAATGTGGCCAAGCAACCAAACCCGCGGTCCTCCCTTGGAGGCTTACTCTAGTGAGAACCTACCTCAAGGCCATGCAAGCTGGGGACCAAGTATTTAAGCATATGAACTAATGGGGAAATTTCATATTCACCCACAACTGTGACTTTGAACATGGAGAGGGAAATCCAAGGAAAACGGAATTTATAGCACTTCTGGTTTTATGGAAATAAAGTAAAACAAAACAAACATAAAATATTCAGGACAATGGATTTTAAATGTTAACATTATTCATTGATTACACATTAATGCTAACAATGAGGACTAAGATGTCAATGGAACAACATGCTGCTTCGTGCAGTTTGGAAACTTCTCAGTAAATGTCTGCCTGGTAAATATTTGATAATCCTCTTCAGTAGGGATTGAAATGTGGTGGCATACTGAACCCCATTACTCTCAAATCTCCAAAATAAAACAATCTGTCATAAAAACCCACTTTAAAAGTAAATGAAAGGAGCTAGGTGTGGTGACACACACCTTGAACCCTAGCACGTGGGAGGTAAAAGCAGGTGGATCTCCAGGCGCTTGAGGGCAGCTGGATCTATGTATACAGGGAGTTCCTATGGCAGATAGGACTGCATACGTAATTGGGATATCACAACAATAATGAAGTGTGAGCACTTCTCTGGAACTGCTCCATATCATGTAAGCAGTTCTGAACAGTCAGATGCCCCATGAGTAAGGGTTGGTTATCCATTTAGAGATGGGAGCTCATCATCATGTCAGTCAGTGTACATACAACTAACGTGTTTAGTCACTATGTCAATACTGGTAACGTAAGTTAAATACAACTGGGGAAAAGAATCACTGTGTTATATTAATATATGTGTGTATGTATTATGTGTGTGTGAAATAGGTGCATATTAATACACAGTTAAGATATTAATTTGAAATGAAATCTTGAAAACTGGTTGTACTTTTGACTGTGATTTTATCAAAATTTTGGACTCAATCATATTCGGGAATTTTTTAAACACGAAGTTTAACTTATCTTTTGGTTTAACTTCATCTTTATTTCTTTCATTGCCTGTCATTACAAATTGAGAGGCACTCTCTTTTAAAAGGAGTTGATGGAGTTAGGCTGAAACTGGAGGTTGGAAAATGGCTATGTGGAGCTTACCTTCAGAGTCTTGACATCACCAGGTCTCTAAGATAACAACGGTTGTCAGTCAGGATCCTGTGGTTCAGAAAGAAAAAAGAAACTAATTGTAGCAAACATGGACAGTTTCAAAGTGAAATTGCTAATGAATAGCTTCATAGTAGAGACTTATTTAAATCCATACACAGCTTAGGAAAGTATTTTTAAAGGTAGTCTTTGTCACAACACCACAGCATGTTATGATAGTTTTTTTTTTTAAATTTTATGATAAATGTAGTTACTTTGTGAGTTGACTTATTTAACATTTGTGAATGATCGGGAAAAGACATGCTACTAAATAGAGTCCACATGTCATGTCGCTCATGTCGTCTGACCAGTTTGTTGTTCAGTGTTTGCAAATTATCAGAGTTTGCATATGTGGTTTCATTACCTTGGATCCTAACATCTACATTAGATCAGCTGAATGGTGCGCATGGTGGACTCTTGAAAAGCTATTTCAAGAATTCTTTAAATCTCTATGTATGGACTTAGCTTTGAAAGTAAAAATAAAGTCTTTTATATATGATTTGTAAAATATTTGCATTGCAGTTTCTTAAAGACTTCGCAGGCTTTGGAAAGGACTTTCAATTAGTTACAATTAACTGACAACAATGTGTCCTGGTGTTCATTCTAAACCTAACCCAGCGTCCTCTGGGGCAGCGGACAAACCTCAGTCAGGGAAAAGAGCTACCACATACAACAGGACAGTCTTCCCTCTCACAGATGAACTTCTCTCTGTGTGTCTTGAGCTACTTCATGGTCATAGATGCCCTACAGTTATTCCAAATCTCCACCACAGGAAATAAGAGATGTCGGGGGGATGTACGAAAGGCATGGCACAACAGATGGATGTTTGGATAGCATTTCATTAGGTACAAAACCTATCTGGGCTCAAACGATGTGGGTTGAACTCCTGGACATGTGAAACGAACAAGCATGCCTTGTGTGAGTGTGTGTGTGTGTGTGTGTGTTGTGTGTGTACATGATATGTGCATATGTGTATGAATGCTCATTCCTGTGTGAAAGTGGGTCCATGTGTATGGTCAGAAGATAATCCCAGGTGAGCTTCTCCTGTCCCCTCCTCCAATCTTCCCATTACAGGTGCTTGCATTATGCAGCTGGGTTTTGCATGGGTCCTGGAAATTTGAACGCAGGTCCTCACATTGGTACAAGTACCTTTGCCACTTAGCTGTCTCCCCGTCTCCAAACATTCTTGTGAAACCTAAGTTTTCTCACTTGTCCAATGGAAATCCAACAGCCCCTTGTAAAACAACTGTGGTTAAAACACAACGTGATTGCTTACTGTTTACCTGCCTTGCAGGCTCCTACAAAAGCATCCACACCGCTAATTTCTCTGTTTTCATTCCAGCAGATTATTTGTTCCAGTTTGAACTCTCTCTTCTTGCAGATGCCAAAAGGAAAAAATTCTCTCCTCTTCCAGAGACGTTAACAGCTCCCAACACCTGCTGAGCCTCAGAGCTGGAAGATTCAATTTGACTTGTTTATTGACGATAATTTGAGAGTTAAAAAATCCAGCTACACACCACGGAGTAGTGCTTAGTCCTCAACTGTAATTGCCCATAATTTCTCTCGGGAAATTGTGCCAAACATCAAAAGATCCAACTGCATTCATTTTTAAATCTCTGCCGTTTCTCCTCAGAAAGCACCAACATTATTTCCCCAAACATTCTTTGCTGCTGCTCACATTTTTTTTTTGTTTAAATTCTAAGCCTCTCGGGTCACCTTGAACAGTCCTCACCAGCAGAGATCCCCCCGCCCCAACAAAAAAGAAATTTATCCCATGGTGACTGCAAAATGCTGCTATCCTCAAAGCCAAAATCTTTAAACAAAGTAAGACCAAGCGATCTCTCTGTGATGTTGTTCTTACTGTGAGACTGATGGACTCAGTCTCCAGACACCAAGCTGTTTCTCCTCTTCTGTTTCCTCCTCCTTTTACCACAGTGTACATGTCACTGCGTTGACCTGCGTGAAAGATGGACAGAAGTCATGCTTTTCCTCGGGGAATGTTCAAGGACGTAGAGCAACTTCAGGTAAAAGAATAGCTGTTTGGCTCATTGTCCAAGATCGTGAATCATTAGTAAAATATATGCAGCCAGGCCACTCTGCCACTAGAACACCAAGAAAATGATGTGGTAAGGATGACGTGAGGAAAAAGGAAAGATATGCTTTGTATCGTTTTGACTCAAAAACAGGTGGTGGGCACACCCTACTGCCCCTGTTCACCCTGTTTTACCTTTTTCCTTTTTTCTTCCTCCTTTGCTCTCTTCTAAGCAAAGAGATGAATTTTTCAGTGATTGGTATATGGCAGGTAGGGCTGCCAGTGTGTCCAAAATCCCCTGTCTTCTCTACTCTGTGTCCATCTTTAGTTCAAATCTCTACTAAGCCAAATAATACTTGCAGGGAATGGTTTCACGAGATACATTTGAATTAGGCATCACATGTTCATTAGGGAGAATGCAGAAACACTACCAAGGCCCAACTGTCAAACAGCAATGCTAACCTGAGACTTGAGGGACAATACCACATACTTTAATGGATACATATGCATCCCAGGTGCATGAGGGGGCTTTTTGGAGCCCACTACCTATGGTGGGACACCTCACACAGCCTTGAGGCAGGGGGAGGGGCTTGGACCTGCCTCTACTGAATGTACCAGGCTCCACTGACTCCCCATGGGAGGCCTTGCCTTCTTGTAGAAGGATATGGGGCATGGGTTGGGGGGAAGGCTGGAGGTGTGGGAAGAGGGAAGAGGGGAATCTGCAATTGGTATACAAAGTGAATAAAAATTTTCTTAAGAAAAAAAAAAGCAACAAAAAAAAACCCCAAGTACATCTTATAATGAGATGTTATAAAATGCTAGCAAACTCTTAAGACCACTGTCTCCAACAGAGGCCTTGTAAAAGTCAATAGCAGAATTGCTTAAAGTTCAGACTCTCATTTAGAAAAAAAAAATCTCTTTCTAACCTTTATTATTTATTTTGACTTATTTATTCATTGAGAATTTCATACAGTATTTTTTATTATATTACTTTTTGTCTCCTAATTCCTTCCAGATCCTCCATGCCTCCCTAGACACCCAGCTTTATGTTCTTTCTCTTAAGAACAGAACAAAACAAAAACAAAAGAAATAAGGTCTAATTTGTTTTGGTCAACTGCTCTTGAGCTTGTGGCCTGCCTAAGTGTGGTTGATACACTCATGTCACTCCGTTGAGAAAACTGTTTCTCCCCCTTCCAGTAGCTATGACTGGCTAATAACATCTCGGTTGGTGGTGGGACTTGGTGCCTACTTCCCCTCCTCCATGCTGGGATTTTGTCTTTGCCTCAACTCATTTTTCCTTCACTAGCAAAATGCTGATTAAAATATTACCTACTTTATCACTGTTTTGTCAGGACGAGATGAGACACAGGACAAGACTTTCCATAGAATGAACTTAATCGAACTTAGATATCACAACTTCCCTTCGGTATCTAGTTAAATCATCCATCTCTCCCAATACGTAGGATTTTATGTTGTTACTGTATTTTTGTTTTGTTTTGCTAAAGTAAAGAAACTGTCACTTATAGACCTTTGGAATAATATGGAATAATATAGATATTAACTCATAGTTCAAAAAGCCACTGAGGATGTTTACGTGTAAGCAATCTAGTTATTTGCTACTCACTGTGATATATAATATGTAAGAGCCTGTTAGAACATGGCAAAACCAACTTAAACTGAAAGTATGGAGCACTGTGAGTAACTGAAATAATTTATGTGTTTTTGAGGGAGGAAATAAAACAATATAACCTATTACCTCTGTACAGCATGTATTAAATTAAAAAATGTATGCAATACATATTTAACATATTTTACTTTAAATATATATTTAACATCTTTTACTTTAAATTTACATCTGCACTGTAAAGAGAACACTTCCATAATTCAAGGTCACAGGTTAAGCAAATAAAATGAACCTAGGACTTAGGTCCAGACTATAGGCTGGAGTTCAGCTTTCTTCATTCTACTGGTTATGAGAGATTGTAAACAATTTACATAATTAAGTAATTAAGTATGCATTGCAAGTAAAATGTCATTATATATTTATTCATTATTTATTTAATGAATGCACTACTGTATGGGGTTATGCACACAACCCTAGTAATAAACTAAATATACTATATAAAAGTAATATATACCTACAATATAATGTACACATGTATGAATATTATAATTCCAAAGAGATATTATCCTCCTAATATAAAGCTAAGAGTTCCTAGTTTTTCTAAGAGGTAAAGGGCAGCGCCTAAGACTAGAGATTTATTTGTAAAGAATAAAAGTAAACCTAAAGCTATAAGAGATGGGGTTCAGAGCAGACAAAAATTTGAACAAAAGAACAGTATTTCAACACAGAAATAAACCATTCATACAAATAAAATCAATATTTTAGAAAATCAGGGAAGTTAGGGAAACAGACTTAAAACATCATCAAGAAGTAATATATACATCAAGGAATTGCTTGAAGAACATAGAAAGGAACTTAAGCTTATTTAAAGGGTGTGCAGGGGGGCTGGAGAGGGGAAGTCAGTGGGAACCCCCCATCTTCTCTTCTACAGAATTTGAGTTTGGCTCCCAATAATCATATCAAGCAGTTATGAGCTCCAGATACAAGGAATCTGCTCTATCTCTTTCGGCCCCCACGGGCTAGAAATAAAATAATTAAGAAAAGGTCATTTTTAAAAAGAATATGAAGACTATTTTGCAATTTGACACAGCATTTATAAAACATGGAGATGTGGCAACTCAAATAAGTCACACAAAGGCAAAAACACACTACATGATCTTACACGTAGAATCTGAAAATACAAAATAAATTCCACAAAACAGACCGTGGAACGGTGTCTACCAATAGTAATGACATGAGAGAAATGAGAGTTTGATAAAAAGATAAAGTTGCAGTTCCATAAAAGGGGTAAGTCTAGGGAGCCAACATAATCCTGAGGATAAACACCAATTCTGTAATCTTTATGACATGTTCAATAGGTAACCTAGCATGTCAAGTTGACTTGAGGGTGGACTTTCACAAAAATTATGTAACAAATAATAACTAGTAACAACATAAATTACGTATTGCAAGACTCCACCCTAAGGCATTATCTTACACTTACTTTATTAACTATCTCAACATATTTTATAACCTTTGTATTATAATTAATGGATAAGGCACATGAAGCACAGATTGTGGTGATATTTTATGCGTGCTGAAAAGTGTTGATAGTTTATTTGCATGTTAGGTAAAGTTTGCCTGGAGATCAGAGGTTATAGTCGGCCATAAACAGAAGTCAGGCAGTGATAGCATATGCCTTTAATCTGATCACATGGCAGGCAGAGTCTCTGTGTGTTCAAAAACACAGCCAAGCGTGGTGACACACGCCTTTAATCCCAGTAACAATCATAGAAACCTGGAGGTCTGTATAGACAGGCAGTGATGAGGAAGTGAGGTAGCTGGTTTAAGAGCCAATGAGAAGGCAGAACAGCAAGGCAATAAAGGTGCAGGTTAAACAGGAAGAGGTTCTCTTGGGAAGCTATGGTGACGTGGTGAGCTAAGTTTAGTTGGTGGCTCTCACTTTGATCTCTACAGCTTTCACCTCTGTGTTTGCCTCTGTGTTTCTTATTTAATAAGACTGTTTAGAAATTCGTCTACAACAGATCTCAAACCCTCTCCTTCATGACTTTGAGGTCCGGTATGAATGAACACTGTTTCCCAACTAATGGGAGATGAGCTATGCACTTCTCTCTTCTCTTCCTGCTTGGCTCCTTCCCTTTTTCCTCCTTCCTCTCTGTTTTGTTTGTTTGCATTCAGACTCTGTTTTTGTGTGCATGTGCATATGCATTAAGAACAGATGAAGAACCTCATTAAAGTAGGCTATCTCCAATAACATTACTGATGGGAATAACATACACTGGCATTTAGTTAGTTCTTTGGTTTCACTCAAATGCCTTATTTTCTGTGTTTCACTTCGTAATGATATTTCCCTGAGTATGTAGAGTCAAACAATTAAAGAGAAATAGATCTATGGTTGGATTCAAGATAGACACACACTTTCAAAAACAATCGTGGAAAGTATCCTGTTCCTTATTGTATAACACGAACAGGCCGAGAAGTGAGGGACGGGGGGTGGTGGTGGAGGGGGTGTGCCTTAAAGCACATAGTATTTCTCAGTGTCTGGGGTGCCCACTGGGGCTAAGAATGGTCATGGACTGGTAAGGCTGGAGAAATAAAATTAGCTCATAATCTCAAGGTATCATCAGAAACTGGAATCATGCCTAATTTTTGTTTCTATTTTTCTTTAATTGAAAATAGATGTTATTTCCATACACTATATTCTGATTACCATTTCCCCTCCCCTACAACTCTGATTCCTTCCCACCTTCCCTCCCATCCAGATCCACACCCTTTCTGTCTCCCCTTAGACAATAAATAGGCATCTAAGGAATAATAATAAAGTTAAATTAGAGAAAACAAAACAAAACAAATTGTAATACAGTAAAATAAAGAAATAGAGTAATAGAACAAACCATACAGACAGAAGGAAAATAGCCAAAGAAATGATGCCTACTTTAATACTACTGTTTTAGATAAGTACAAAAAAAATAAACACTTCAAATAAATGCAGTCTCTTGTACCCTGTTAAGATTTCCTTATCTGTGTATCTTAATGCCCAGAACTATTTTTGATGCCAAATACATTCTTAAACTAAGGAACCATAAAGTCAAGGTCTAGTAAAATGCTGGAAGCAAACTCAAGTGCCTATGAACTTTCCAATCCATTGTGCTGATTGCATTCCTTTTCTTAATGAAGAATCAGTTCCAACCGAAGTTCCCCATGGTACAGCTTCATAAATGCAATGGGTATGCACTAAAAATGTTACCTCCAGAAACTACTGACCGTAAAATACATGAGTTGATGTTTTAGTACGATAGAACTCTTTTTATCATTAACTTTTCTCATGGAAAACTTAAGGGCAAGACCATACAAGATAGATTATTTAAGATACTATGTTTGATAGTAAATTGTTTTGAACGAGGGTATTAAATTCCTGAGACATTATTCAAATATGAAGAACTCATTGTAATCTAGGTCATTCAAATATATCTATATCTTGTCCTTGTCTCCCTTTCTGTTCATATACGTTTGTTAACTTTTTCTGACTGAAATTGATCTCTTTCAACAAAGTGATGCAATAAACAAAGTAGGTACTTACACAAGATGGTTGACCTTCTACTTTAAATTAAATATGTAAGACTTAATGCCATTTAAAAAGTGTTATGGAGTTATAATCTGAAAGCTTAGAGTGATTTTCCACCAGAAATATTGAGGCAGAAGGGACAGAAGTCACAGACAAACAGTGGAGTCTGGATTCCAGTTTACTGTCTTTTCACAGCCTTCTGTTCCTTTTGTCTCAAGGGATGGTGAATTTAAGACAATGCACAAACTATTGGGGTGAGATGTTTTCTTTCTGTATGACTGGCATGCTACTGTGTGGGTCACTAACACTGAGATGCTTGGCCTCTCACCAGGATCTGAGCTGTTTGCAGTCAAGAAATCGCGTTCAGCAGTAACACGACAGTTGATCATAAATGAGCAAAAGCAGATGGAACTTATAAATTTGGGAGGCTTTAGATCCAATTAAGCTTCTTCCTAACAGAGATGAGGAACATGTAACTTGGGTCCATTTGTTTTTATATTCATCTAATAAGCCCAGTGACACATAAAGTAACTCTTTGTTCATGATTAACTGGACAGCAACTGGGTGCCTGTGGGATTGGGGCAAATGTGTTTGGTATTCTCCATTGCATCTTTCCCCATAGCTGTGATTATTATATGAGTTCTGTTAAAGCTGATAAGAAAATTCCTAGTTAATGACTGGCTGTCTATTTTCTTTGCCTGATTTCATGATGATAGAATTTACTCTTGGGACTGTCAGAGTGATAAGAAGTAAAAAACTTCGAACAGAAGAAAAAGAGCACACTGCACGGAGGCTCCCCTGCTGAAAACTCAGCTGCATGACTAAAAAACGTCCCTGTCTTACCAAAAGCAACTGGCTGGTAAGTGGATATGTTCCTTCTTCCTTATTGAAGAACTGGCCATTCCCAGAGTCAATAAATTTAAACAATGGGCTCTTGCTTGGCCAGAGAGAAATGAACTTGTAGATATGATTATATTGACATAACATTTGCAAATGTTCCTCATAGACAGTCGAGGAATGAGAAGCATGTTGCCAAGCGCTCAGCAGTTGCTAGAACAGCACTTCCTGTTCTACTAAATTTCAAGTCTCCTTTACATGGGAGCAACCAGAGCTCTGCTCTTTGTGTGGATTATGCGTATTGATACTAGAACATAAAACAGTGGCACTTAAAATATATGTTTATCAAATAATTCAAATAAACATAAGAGCCATTCTATGTCTATGTGAATAACGTTTGGTATAGTGATTGTATTTTTGACAGTGAAAGTATGTGGTGAGAATGTGACTGTGTTTTACATCTGGGAAATCTGTGCCTTTTTATAATAAGGAACATCTTAGGCCATAAGGTTGCTTCTGGTACTGGTTGGGAGACTTCATTCTGTACTGGGGGGGGGGAGATGAAGAAAAAAGAAAAGAAAATTTATATATTTATGTGTGTGTGTGTGTTTGTGTGTGTGTATATGTATGTGTTTGTGTGTGTGTGTGTGTGTGTATGTGTATGCCATGGCACACATGTGGAGGTTGGAGGACAACTTGTAAATGTTGATTCTTTCATGGTACAACATGGATCCAAATCAAATTTAAGTTGCCAGACTTGGTGGCAAGTGTCTTTATTCACTTGACAATCATGCTGGCCCATCCTCACATTTTTAATAGTCTTAATGATGATCAAAATCTTTCTACCTACCTCTTCAACCTATCAGAATCTATCTATCAATTTGTCACTACACTTTTATTTCTCTTTTGAAATTCATGGCAAAGTCTTAATGATAAGCCTTTATTTAAAATTAAATACTTCCAGTATACTATGGCATAGAACTATCCCTTTCTAAAAGGAAGGAAGCAGCATACAGTAAAGGCCAAAACAAGACTGAAACCCATCAGAGAAACACCACACCTGAAACTCCACAGCTATCATCTGGGCTCCTACGGCCTTCTGCTGCTCTTCCGCTTTGGCTTTCCTGTCTACCACATCTCTCGCTGCCAACAGCTTTGTTCAGCAGATAGTCAATGACCCTGATATCTGAAACTTATGCTTCAACTTCCTATTTATTACATTATTCTACCACCAAGGCTAAAATATTCTCATGTGTGGTGATATTATGTTCCCCAAAATATATCGTGCACCCTAATAAATTTATCGGGGGTCAGAGAACAGAACAGTTACTAGACAGATATAGAAGCCAGAAAATGGTGGCACTCACACCTTTAATCCTGTCACTTGGGAGACAGAGATCCCTCTGGATCTCTGTGAGTTTAAAGCCACACTGGAAACAGCCAGGCATGGTGACTCGCGCCTTTAATCCCAGGAAATGATGGCAGAAAGCAGAAAGGTATATAAGGCGTGAAAACCAGGAACTACGGCAGGTTAAGCTTTTAGGCTTTGAGCAACAATTCAGCTGAGATCCATTTGAGGAAACAGGATCAGCTGAGGAATTGGCAAGGTAAGGTGGCTTGTGGCCTGTTCTGTTTCTCTGATCTTCCAGCGTTCACCCCAATACTTGGCCTCAGGTTTGATTTTTATTAATAAGAACTTTTAAGATTCATGCTACACTCATGGATCCCGCCCCCCCCCAAAAAAAATACTTTCATTGGGTTGGGGAGATTATTCAGCCAGTAAAGTGCGTGCTGTACACACATGAGGACCTGAATTTAATAACCAGTACTCACATTAAAACCAGGCATGGTGGCATGTCCTTGTAATCCCAATGCTTATAGGATAGAAATAGCAATATCACAAAGACTTCCTGACCAGATAGACTAACATAACTTACAAAGACATAGGCCAATGAGAGAGTCAGAAAAAAAAAACAAGGTGGATGCCACCTGAGGAGGAGTGACATCCAAGGTTGTCCTCTGGCTTCCACATACATATATGCTCACTTACATAGACACAAACACACAAAATTTTTTATTAATTTATTTATACATAAATTTATTATCGATGGTTATATCTAAAATTAAGAAAAATAATCTTAATTTTCTGAGCAGCAAACTTTGTATTGACAGCTAAAGGTATGGGGATATTTAAGATAAACTTCTATTTCAATTCGAGATAGATTTTACTTCCCCTCCTGTTATGAAATTCTGAAATGTTACTCCCAAAGAATCAGTATGTGGCAGTTCTTTGCGCTGGGTAGGACCAGTCACGAATGAAATTATTGTTCGTTTTGCAGCTTGAGAACAATTAAAATGAGTTTACGGAGAAAGAAACATGGCACCCGAGCTGTAACCTCAGCAGCCACCTCGAGGAAGACGATGGACAAGAGAAGGAAGAATGTCATACTGTGTGAATTGAACTGGCATGGAGGTCAGCCACGTGGTGAACAGGCAGCCACACGGCCAGGAGAAGGCCATAGAGAAAGAGCAAGGAATCCTAGGCTACTAAGGAAGACATACATAGGCTCTGACCAGCATCTCAACGAGAAACAGAAGAGACAACAAAGAAAATTATACAATTAAGGACACACTGTTGAAAGAAAATCTTCCCAGGCATAAACCCTTGTTATTAAAAAAAACAACAATACCTTTATTAAATCTGTAGTTGAAGTTTCAGACAAATGTTCAACTATTTATGATTCAGTTTAACCTTTGGGACAATTTGTACTGCATTTGCCTACTTTATATTAAAAAATGCTTAAGAAAGAACAGGAAAAAAAGATAACTACAATTTTAGCCTCATTTTAACACTGTCTAGCACATTTCTTCCCACCAATTACTCTTACCTCATTATTCAGATGGGCATAAAGTTATTCAGTCATGACTTCCTCCGGTGTTCATACATCACTTTCCTGACATGCCTCTGACTGATGGCAGTGTTGATGGTCAATCCCATTCAAAATTATATACGGGTGCAAAAGATGAAGACAGCGACTGCCTGTCTTGATGATGATCTGATCCAAAGGAAGACAGAGATGACAAAATTTATGTATTTGTATATAAGTACCCTTCCTGCATCAAAAGGCTATGTTGATTGCTACAAAACAACAATAGTTACAGACAGGTCCCAGTAAGACAGACATGACCTCAATCTGCAAATTGCCACTGAAAGTTACTTTAATAGCTAAATAACCTCAAAGTTGCTAAGGCTAGAGAGTTATGCTCCCATTCCCTTGCTTTAATAAAATTTCTGTCCTATAAATGGTATAGAATTATTGAGATAATGCCCAAATTCCAATATTGTTGCAATGCGTTCCTATGCTGTTTTACACATGAGTCATATGAATATTTATACATATATATATAATTAAACATATATATAAGATTGGCAAATATATATGTATAAAATTATTGATAAATGTTACAATGCACTCCTATGCTGCCTTACACATGAGTCATATGAATCTTTATACATACATATCTATATACATATACATAATTATTGACAAATAAACTCAGCCTTTAGTCTTCCATGGCAATTTGATAATAATGATCTAGAATTACTTATCATCAGTCATTTTTACCAACAATTATGTGTTTTTAAAAAAATGAATGCAATATCCATCTGTAGACAATACCCTTTCAATTTAGGAGTTAAATGTGTTAGGTTTTGTTTGCCACAAAGGAACAAAAAAACTTAGTTTCAAAAAAAAAATCAAGATTACCTTGAAGCCTAGAGATGGACTTGGCAGCTGGGACATCAGGACCTTGAATATTTTTCAGGAGGACTTTCATTTGTTGAGTCACGTGCATGAGTTTGTTTGTTACCCATGTTCCTACCTTATGTCAAGACAAAGAGCCATGAAGCAAAATCTTGCCTGCTGATCACCCTCAGGCTGATAAAACTCTGACAGAAGGAACATTCTCTCTCATTCAGATTCCATATATAAAACATTGCAGCAGGCATAAAGGAATCTTGTGTCCAGTACAAGATAATTATTATGGCTAGGGGGAAATTACTATGGCTGACTTCCCAGACTATCCACACAGATCATAGGAGGTCAACTTAGCCATAACAACAGATACAACAAACACCTCCTGTTGAAATTGTACTTTACTGGGTAGCAAGCCCTGGCCTGTTCAAGATCTCTAGTAATATCTTAGATATTAGTCTTGTGTTCTTTCTTACCCACTATTCCTTGGTTGGTAGGAACCAACTGTGTTACCTCGGAAAACAATTGAAAACTTAATTTCTACTTAATCTTCCCCCTGTTTTTCCTACATAGTTTGAGAAACAAATGAAAAATAACAACACATATGCATACACTTATACGCATATAGGAGCCCCCACATACTTCTGTTTACACGTCGTTGGAATTCTTATTGATGACAGACATTTCTTTCAGGAATGTTAAAACATTTAGAAAATATGGATTTAAGTGGTAAATTACCATGATGGCAGGCATTTTGAAGTCATGCTCTCATTGGAATAATAATCTTTGTGAAGAAGTTCAGCTAGTGTCATAGAGGATTTGATAACTTTATACCCTCTGGTTTAAGTTGACTAGAGTCTCATTTTAATTCCCTGTCTTCCTCTAAGAATTAGTGTGTACCTTCATTTTAAAACAATGTGGAGGTTGTATAAAAGGAAAAGCAAAGCAGGGCTTTCAGGAGTTGGCTCACACATTAACTCAGGAAATGATGGGGTCTGGAAAGCCCTGACATGTGGAGGGTCAGGGAGTGAGGTGTGGCTGCAGGAAAGGAGCTGACATCAGGCCAGTCCAAAGATGCATGGACTTGCGAGCAAGAACTTCAGTTTGCATGTGGAGATAGCTGAAGGATAAGGCTCCCATTATTAAGCAGTCAGGCAGAAGGAGTCTCTGCACTCCCAGGGCAAGCCTTTCCATCTATCTAGGTCATTAACTGATTGGTTGAGGCCAACCCACATTACACAAGATAATTTCCATTATCTATTGGGCAGATTTCACAATGAAATGAATGAGGCTTGAACATCATTCAAACATACCATCACAGAGACAAAAATGATATTTGATTGTATCTGAGCACCTGGTGGCCTAGTCATGTTGACATAATACACTACCAAGTGTTTGAGTTCCTTTCTATGAAGATAGAATAATTTCAAACCTTCAGCATTCTGACTTTCCAAAACAGTTTGTTAGAAAAGTTGGAAAATGAAGTTTTAAATTAAATATTTTTCAGGAATTCAACAACATTCCAAAGCACTCCTGAAGCACATTCCCTATCCCATAAGCATAGAAGATTCTTGTCTCCTTAAGTGAGAAACAACTCCCCCACCTGTAACTTGTAACTTGTGTTACTTGGCACGGAAAGTAACTAGCCGTCTTGTGCTAGCTCAAAGTTTTATAGTACTTTCTCAGAAGGTTTGTGTTCCAGTAAATCTGGGTCCTCGGTTCCTCACAGCTGTGCATCCTCTTCTATTTTGGTTACTATTTTGGAGAAGTTCAGAGGTTGATACATATTCTCTGGAAGGGAAGCCTTTCTAGATGCCTGTTTATGGGTGACTACATTCTGCTTCTCAGTTACGTTGTTAATATTTTCTAACAACAGAATTTGCTCAAATTGGAATCAAGTATTCTCTCTCTCTCTCTCTCTCTCTCTCTCTCTCTCTCTCTCTCTCTCT